>PVKE010004439.1:19445-64822 GCA_004027555.1 Craseonycteris thonglongyai
CCCCCCCCCCCCCCCCCCCCCCCCCCCCCGTCCCCTCTCCCATTCAGTTCCCGCCCCAAGGGGCCCCACGTCTACCCGTGTGGAATGAAACCATGTCACAACTAATGATATACAACTATGGAGACTTCGCTGGGCCCTCCCCTCTCTCTCACCTCTCAAAATTAAGAAAAATAGCTCTCATACAGAAATGTGGGCAAAATGTAAAATAATGTATTTGTCAGAGTGAACACCTGGGTAAACCACTCAAGGTCAAGGTATTGTGAACCAGAAGCTCCCAACAGTAATCACTGTCCTTACTACTTTTGTGATAATCACTTCCTTTTTTAGTTTTACCACTTAAGCATGCATCCCTAAACACTACAGTTTTGTTTTGCCTGTTCCTTGAACTTAATATAAATGGAATTATACTGTCCTATTTTGTGCCTTATTTTGTTCAACCTTACAAACTTGTCCATATTGTTGCAGGTAGATACAATTCCTTTTCATTGCTGCATTCTGTCTCCCAATGTGTATTTATCTACTGTTGGGGGATATTCGAAGCCTCCTACCCCATCCTCTTTCTCTGAAGTATAGTAGTCTTCAAACGTGTCTTCTCCTCCAGCCTTGCTTGTCTCCCAGTTCGTATTTTCCCCTTGCAGTCACGGAGCTCTCTTTAAGTCTGGTGATATTGCAAATCTGATCAGGTCACCCTGGGCTTAAAATCCTATTGACTTCAGGATAAAGTCCCAAACCCTGAGCACTACCGTGGCAGAGCATTTACTATGGGCTGTGCCAAGCACTTTACATTCTTGTTCTTCACGATCTGGACCCTCAGACCATCTCCTCTGTCTGGTCCTAGCCATCTTGAACTACCTAAATGTGTCAGGCTCTCCCTTGACTCTGGATCCTTTGTGTGTGCTATTTACTCTTACCCTTCCTCCCCTATTTACCTAATTCAGCCTTCAAGTCTTAGCTTAGATGTCACCTCCACCAGGTAGCCTTCCCTGAATTGCCTACCCTGCAGGCTAGGTCAGGTTCCCTCTATTTCCATAGCAGCCCAGGCTCGGTGTTTGTCCATTTTTTTCATCCACTAGGCTGGGATGGCTTAAGGGCGGGGCCCGGGCCTGTGCAACGCCGTGGTCCCCATGCCCAGTGCTGTGCCTAACCTTCTGTAAATATCTGTCGACCACGGACAGACCACACTGGGCTGAAGTCTGGGTGACTTTTTCAAGTCTCCCCATTTCTATTCCGGGCTCTGGTTTCTGTGATGGGAACACAAAGCGCCTTTCGGAATGCTATAAAAAGCATGAGCTGCCCACTGTGGGTGAGGCCCTGCCAGCAGCCTGGCAGCCTCTCCTCCCAAGACAGGGATGAGCAGGTTGAGCAAAGATCCTGGGGCTTTCAAGCACTCCAAGTCCTGGACGAAGAAGCCTCTCTGGACAGCAGGACTGGGTGAGGGAAGACAGTTGGGATAAGCGGATCTCCTCCACTGATAGCCAGTCCTGGCTGGGAGCCTGCCTGCTACCAGGGCTTCTGAGGACCCAGCCTCAACTCAGGACTAAGCCCGGTTTCCAGGAGAAAGCAGAAACAAATACACAGGCTGAGGTTGCCACATTCCTTACCCGCCTTGTTCTTTCCCTTTACAAGAAGCAGCCCAGAGGGGACCCCACACAGCTGGGGCAGGGACGCTCCAGCCTGCGGCTGCTCCAGGCTGCCCCCGCCCGGGCCCGAGCTGCTTAGAGGCTCTGTTTTGCCGTTTAAGTAACACTAAGGCAGTTTCAAGGCCAGTGAGCCTGGCCCCAGGAGGGCTATGGAAGGGAGGTTTCCACCCCACACTGTGGTTCCCACAGGGAGTGGTTCTCTGGCCATTCTGGGGCCACGTGAGAGAAGCCATTTAGGCCAGGAATAAATGAGAGTGGAGCGTGTCTTCGGTCTTCCAGGCCCCGTTAGTGTAGGGTGACCAGACGTCCCGCTTTTGGCGGGACAGTCCCAATTTTTAACAATTTGTCCCGCGTCCCGCGGCGTTTTAAAAAAGTCCCGATTTTTGGAAAGAATGCACGACAAGCTAGGGAACGGCGGGAGATAGACCCAATTTTTAATCAAGAACCTCCTCCCCCCGGTCAATGGTGTCCCGCTTTACCAATGTTAAAATCTGGTCACCCTACTTAGTGTCTGATGTGGGGTCGTGCTTCTTTCCATTTCTTCACTTGACTGGCCCAATGAGTGTAGGGGCCTGCCCTTGACCCTTGAGAATCAGTGATTAATAAGAGCCCACAGAGGAGAGGGAGAGGAGGCAGTCACATAGGTAACCCCTCAACTGCTGGGGTGACCAGGTGGCGGGTGTGCAAAGGAGAAGGCCTCAGAAGAGATGTGAAGGGGCTGAATCATGTTGGAAGAATGGGATATTCCAGGTGGGCAAGGACGGGAAGGATACAACCCGCACCAAGGCCTGGAGGTGTCGAAGGTATGGTGTGCTCGGAGAACTGGACAGCCGGAGCCCGGCTGGGGCCCGGGGGGGGGGGGGGCGGTGCAGGGCCGCCAACCGGGGCCGTGGAACCCCAACCCAGTCCCTGCTCTGAGCACGCGGCCTCCCCAGCTGGGGTTTGGACCATCTCGGGATAGGGGTGGAGGCCCCTGCCACCCTCTCGCCCATGCCCTCTAATGCCCAGCGCCACCCTCTCCATGCCTTCTAGTGCCCAGTGCCACCCTCTTGCCCATGCCCACTAGTGCCCAGTGCCACCCTCTCGCCCATGCCCTCTAATGCCCAGCGCCACCCTCTCCATGCCTTCTAGTGCCCAGTGCCACCCTCTTGCCCATGCCCTCTAATGCCCAGTTTTCTATTTTGGGCAGAGCAGCCTGGCCAAGAGCCAGGCTGTTTACACCCATATGAGCTGAGTCAACAGAACAGAATCCCAGACTTCTCCAAAAAAGAAGCCAGGGTGACAGCTGGCAGCTTCCTGAACGTCTAAGATCAGAGGAAACTTTGACTTGTTGGGTGGACTACACAGGCCCCTTCTAGGGGCCTAGGAGTGGAAATGCTGTATAGTAAGTTTATGTTTAACTTCAGAAGGAACTGCGAGATGCTTTCCAAAGCCGCTGCGTCATTTTCCATCGTGAGCAGCAAAGTACAAGGCGTCTGGTGTCTCCATGTCCCGGCCAGCGCTTGTTATTGTCAGCCCTTTTGATTGTATCTTGCAGAGGAACTTTTTAAAAAACACCCACTGAGGCCCAGGCTCCAACCCAAGCCCATTAAATCAGAATCTTGAGGTTTGGGGCCCAGCCACAGGTAGGCAAAACAGAACAGAACAAAGCAGAAACTTCCCGACCTAGAAGCTGTTCCTGTGCATGAGGGGGGAGAAGCAGTGGCCTGATTTGAGGCGGGCAGTCCTGTCGTGCAGGGCACCGAGGGAGTTCAGGCCGGCCAGCAGCCTCTCCACATCGGGAAGCGGGTGTGATTGGGGCTGGGAAGCAAGACGCTTCCCAAGACGGGACCTGCGCAGTCCCAGCGCAGACTGGCCTGTTGGAAGGCGAAGTGAAGGGGCCTGGGAGTGGGATGCAGCAATGAGTCCCGGTCCTCAGGGCCACCCCCCACCACAGCGGGGATTGTTCAGGCTTCTGAAGAGATTAGGGAAGTATGACATTCCTGGCTGCAGACCAGCTGCAGATCACCCAGAGAAATGGAAGGAGGTGGGTGGTGCCAGCAGGAACTATGGGAGCTTAGAAGCTCAGGGGGATTAGGTCAGGGCCACACAATAAAATTGCCTCCTTTTAGGGGAAGTCGGGATGGCTCACTGGGTTGAGCACTCGTCTTACAGCCCCAGGGTCAAGGATCGAATCCCAGCCCCGGCCTGCGCAGACCCATATGCTGAACTGGGAGGTGGCCCCCAGTTTGGTTCTCCTGGGCTAGCCTCTTATGTGGGAGGCCCCCGGTTCAGCTCCCGCCCCGGGCATGCTTCCCATGTGGGAGGCCCCGGGCTCTTGAGGGCATGCCTTCCATGCAGGAAGCCCCTGGCCGGTTTCTGCCCTGAGCAGCCCCGTGCCCACCTGTGGAATGAAACTACAGTATGTGGAAAACTAATGATGTGCAACTATGGAGACTGCTCTGGGCCCTCCCCCTTCTCTCTGTTTCTCTCTCTCTCTCAAAAACAATAAAAATAAATCTTTAAAAAACAGGGAAGCCGGGATGGCTCAGTGGGTTGGGCACTCACTTTGCAGCACCGGTGACCGAGGATCGAATCCCCGCCCCGGCCTGTGCGGAACCATATACTGAACTGGGGAGTTCCCCCAGTTCAGTTCTCTCTCTGTCTCTGTCTCTGTACCTCTCTCTCTCCCTGTCAAAAATAAATAAATAAATAATATATTTTTAAAAAAACAAATTGCCTCCTTTTGAAGAATCTGCAGATATTAATAACAGCCCATTTTTCATGTACCAAACCGTGGACTGAGCACTGGGGCTACAGCCATGAATAAGTGGCTGGCTCTCCACCCTCATGGAGCTCACAGTCCACTTACTGGAAGAAACAGAAAATGGAGAACTAAATAGCATGGCAGGGAATGCTGGAGAAGGGGCTGCTCCAAGGGGGTGGCATTGAGTAGAGATCGGAATGAAGGCAAGAAGCTATGTAGAGAGCTGTGTGCAAAGATGTGTCTGGCAGAGGGAAGAGTTCATGGGAAGCTTGAGGTTGAGTGAGTTTGGTCTTTTCCAAACAGTGGAGAAGAGGAAGTTCATGGCCAGGGTCTGGGTTTTATGTTGTGTGCCATGGGGGCAAATGGAGGGTTTGGAGCAGGATAGTAAGAGGCTTTGGTTTCTATTCTTAAAGGCCACTTCGGCTGGTGCAGGAAGATCAGACCTCTAGGGGCAATAGCGAGGCAGGAAGGTGAGGCGAGTTGTGCAGGTAAAAGGTGAAAATGGCTTGGACCCATGTGGGTGCACATGGAGGAGAAATGTAGATGGGCGACAGCTTTTGGTGTTAGAGACACAAATACTGGCTGAAATGAGGTAGAAAGAAAGAAGGAGTCAAACGTGACTCCTCTGTGTTTGGCTTGAGCATCTGCGTGAGGAAGGCTGTCCATGAGCTAAGATGGAGAAGACAGGGAGACAAGCAGAGGCCAGCACTGGGCCTGGGGGTGTGAAATGTGGGTCCAGTGGGGTGAAGAGAGGAGGGGAGCTGGGGGGCTGTCATTCCTCATGATTCCTGGCTGGGGGGCTGCCAGTCCTTGTCTGGTCCCAGCCTGTGTGTGCCAGAGACTGTAGTGTTAGAGCATCTGGAAAGTATCCAAGATGTTGGAATGTGTTGGGTGCTTCCTGCAGCCTCGAGGACGGCCCTCCAAAAAAGAGATACGCTTAGGCTGAAGATGGTGGCCCATCCCTATTATCACAAGGAAGTCGCCACCTCTTGTTGCTCCGTCCCTTCCGTTACTTTGAAATTTTATGACTGGTTTATGAATTCCAAACATCTCGATAGTGTTGCTACAGATCTTCCATCCCTCCCTCAAAATAATGAAAGGCTAGGAAGCCCATGCCAGAGTGACTCATAAAAACAAGAACAGAAGGCTTAGACGACCATTGGGAGTCAGCGTCAGCTAGCAGGCTGCAAAGGGCACAGAGACTGGAAAACAGGATGGAGTGTGAAGAAAACGAAAGAGAAGGAAAGCAGAAGAGTGAGCTACTGGAGGTCGACATTTGAGCTGAGGAGGAGAGTTAAGAGAGAGGACCCAGGAGCTGGGGAGGCAATACTCAGTGAAAATTATTACTAGTCTTGAGTTTCAAACCTGGAAAGGCCTTCAAGGGCCAGGTAGCTGGCTTCTTCGACAAAAAAAGGAACTGGTCTGCAAAGAGGAAATGAGACAGAAAAGGAGCCCCAAAGACCAGGCCTCAGGCCTCCAAGCTGCAGAAGCCACAGAAAGGCAGCAGCGGCTCCCTCCTGGCTGAACTCAGGGAGCCCTGGGCCTTTATGTCCCTTCTCTCCATTTGGCACATGTCTGGCCGCCGTGGGGGCAGTCCTGTCCAGCTACTTTCTGGAAACATGTGGCCATTCCACCTGTTTGGGGAGATGCAATCAGGGTCTCTTGGTCTGACATCTGTTCCTTCACATACACCCCTTCCCTCATTCCAACTGGGTCCCCTATCACCTGTTCCCAGCTCACCCACATTGACCAGCACAGGCACATATGTTGCTTCTCATGAGCTCAGACAGTGGGGGTGGGGTGGACGGGTGTCATTTCCTAAGGGTGATCTTGGGTGGACATTGAGAGTGGGGGAATAGTCAGGAGGGGAGACGGGCTACGCTGAAGCAGCTTCTCCAAGCCATGCAGGGATCCAAAGAAAACAACAGCTAGAAGTAGGGAGAGTGCGGGGGGAGCCAGGCTACACATGTTGACGTCTTGGGCAGCGATCCAGCTTGGTCCAGTGCAGCCAGTGTTTGCTTCCTTGGACCAGTTACTTCCTCCTGGTGCATCTCAGTCTCCCAGGCTGTAAAGCAGGGGCCGTGACAGCCATCTCAGGGGAAGGCTGGGAGCATGAAACGGGATCGTTAAAAAAGACAGACAATGGAGTGAGCAGCGTGTGCTCAGGAGCCAGACTGGCTTCAGCTAATTACGGTACTTCTCCTCTCTGGGTCTGCTTTGCCATCTGTAAAATGGGATGAGCATGGTGTGAGGCTTAGCTTAAGTGAGTTCATATTTGTAAAGCACTTTTCGTTGTTAAAAAGCGAGTGAATATTCATAACTGGAGACGCTTATTGAGCCCTTGGGTGTAGCAAGACTTCGGTTCGGCACTTTATACACATGCCACCCAGAGAGGCAGGCAGGCACTAGTCAAGGGTGTCCAACCTTGTGGCTTCCCTGGGCCACATTGGAAGCAGAAGAATTGTCTTGGGCCACACATAAAATACACTAACGCTAACAATAGCTGATGAGCTAAAAATAAAAAATAAAAAAAAGTTCTAGGGATTCTGAGATGGCTCAGCTGGTTGAGCGCTTGCTTTGCAGCCCCAGGGTCCGAGGATTGAACCCAGCCCCGGCCCGTGCAGACCCACGCTGAACTCGGGTCTGCCCCCAGTTCGGTTCTCGCGGGGGCGAGCTTCCCATGTTGGGGGCCCCCGGCTCGCTGGGGTGTGCCTCCCATGTGGAAGGCCCCCTGGCCCAGTTCCTGCCCTGCACAGCCCTGTGCCTACCTGTGGAATGAAACTATGTCTAAAACTAAAGATGTAGAGATTGCTCTGGGCCCTTCCCCCTTCTCTGTCCATCTGTCTTTCTCTCTCTCTCTCTCTGTCAAAAACAATAAAGATAAATTAAAAGAAAAAAAGTCTAAAAAATATTTTGTAATGCTTTATGAAAGTTCACAAAATTTGTGTTGGGCCACATTCAAAGCCATCGTAGGCCAAATTCAGCCTACCGGCCACAGGTTGCATAAACTTGTGCCAGATCAGCCCCATTTACAAGATATGGAACTTGAGGCTCATAAAGAGATTCATTCTTTTAATTTACTCTAGAACGGGGGGTGGTGGTGGTGGCAAACTATAGCCCATGAGCCGAATCCAGCGAGCAGGCTGTTCATTTAAATAGTTTGTAGCCACACCACGCTACCATGTAGGGTTCAACAACTGTGACTGAGCGTAGAAGGCCTGCAAAACCTAAAATATGTGCTCTCTGACCCTTTACAGAAACAGTTTGCTGACCTCTGCTCTAGAAAATGGCAGAAACAGGATTTGAACCACATGTGTCTGAGTGCAAAACACTTAATTGCTTTGCTGTTCTGTTTTTCTGTTTTGTTTTGTTTTGGGTTTTTTTTTTTTTGCAATATCCCTGTGCTGGGTGCACAACAGGAGCAAGAAAAGCCTTTCTTCCCCATTCCTTTGAGTGCTGGGAATTCTCCCTTCTCTCTTCAAAGTCAGGAGTAAATGTGGGAAGCGATTTGGGGATTCTGATCTCTTCATCCCTCAAGTCAAGTGCTGAGGATGTAGGGAGGCTACCAAAGCCCACCCCCCCCCACCCCCGCCAAACACACTGCACCTCTGCCAACATCACTCTGAAGTATAAGGGTTGGGGTCCCAAGCTTTGGTAGAAAAGGGAAGCCCATGTGAGGGAGAGAGGCAGCTTAGAAGGGACAAGTCCCTGGAATCAAGGCCAGTGACTGCACCTGGTCATCCAGCCCAGGTCAGGGCTGTGTTTAGAGTCATGTGGACTGAGACTGACCAGATATGGGAGCTGCTAAAGAATCCCAGGCTGGTGTAGGTACCCCCTGTTCCAGGGGGCATCTGAGGGCTCCAAACCAATTCAGTCACTCAGCAAACAGTACCTACTCTGTTCCAGGCACTGTTCTAGGCACCCAGAATAAGTGGTGAACCGGATCCCAGCCCTCATGGAGACAGATCCTGCCTCCAATAACCAGTAACTTAGTCAGCCAGTGTTAGATTGTAATGAGACGTATAAAGAAAATAAACCAGGCCTATGCGATTGAGAGTAACAGCTAGGTAGACAGGGAAGCCCTCTCTAAAGAAGTGTCATTTAAGCTGAGACCACAAGGACAAGGAGCCAGCTGTGGGAAGATCAAGTGGAAGAGCATTCCAAGCAGAGGGAACAGCAAGTGCAAAGGCCCTGAGCTAGAAGAACTTAACTTGCATGTTCAAGGAAACAGATTGCCAGTAAGGCTGGAGCAGAGTGAAAAGCAGTGAGAATGGGTGAGACAGGGAAGGCTCTGCCACGTGCCGGGAAATCAGGGCAGGGAGGCAGGAGTTTATTCCAAGTGGGATGGAAAGCCATTGGAGGAATGAGGGCCGATGATGCTGATGACTGTCGCTAACATTTGGGGGGCCCTTACTAAGTGCCAGGTGCTTATTAAACCCTTCAAATATGTTAACTCATTTAATCCTCACAAGCAATCCAGATGAGGAGACAAAGGCCCAGAGAGGTGAAACCGCTGGGGTTGCTGTTCTCAGTAAATTGAGGAGGACAAGACCCTACAGGCGATAACAATGACACAAAGGCAGAGCTTGCATTTCAGTGAATGAGAGGAAAAAAAACTAACATCCACCAGGTTCCGGGCTTGTTCCGGGCTTTTAGGAAGAGTGAGGGTTACTAGAGTTCAGATGCACATTTCAGTACTTCCCCTCTTACATCCTTCCCGCCCTGTTTGCTTGTGGTTTGTGCCAAGCTAGCATTTATTTGGTGCTATCGGTGTGACATGTACCGTACTCAGCACATGCACTATGCCCATTTCGTTTATTCTATAAGCTTTTTGTTTCCGTTTTAGGGTGAGGAAATTGAGGTTCAAAGCTGCTTTTAGTAAGGGGTCCAAAACTTGGAGCTAATAACTGACAGCCTAGGATTTGAACCCTGGTCTGTTAGACTCAAGAGTCTAAGCCCATAGCTATTGGGCTATAACCCCCCACCTCCCATTTTTCCGTGAACAGTCTGTGCATTTTCCTAGTAGCGGCCACAGGACGGTCTTTACCTCTAGTTGCCTGTGAGGAGAGTTCACGATAGTGCCCACCTCACAGGTTAAGAAGGCTAAATTAGTTCATCTAGATCTAAGGGTGACCACTCATCTTGGTTTGCCTAGGATTGATGGGGTGTCAGGAAAGAGAGACATTCAGTTTCATAGCCCAGAAAGTCCTGGGCAAATCAGGACAAGCTGGTCATGAGTGCTTGTTGCTAAGTATGTGTCCAATGGACATTAATCATTATTGCTTCTTTCCTCTTTTATCCTTTTGAAAACAAAAAGGTAGCAAGCACCTGCTCTATGTCCTGTCCTAGGAGCTGAGAACACTGTAGGCAGTAGTTGGGGGTGGGGGTACTGTGCAGAGAACCTAGCTCCAAAGGTTCATAAAAAATCCCGTGGCAGAGGTTTCAGGGCCCGTTAGGTCCTCGTAGTGACACAGACAGTTAGGGATCCCACTGTGAAGTCTGGCAAGTAGAGGTCTTGAGATGATTGTGAGTGGAAAGAGAAAATGTGCCTGGTGGCATGCCCTGGGCTGCAAAAAAGACCGAAGAGACAGCACTTCATCACTTGCATTTTTCTGCACGAGGAAACACACTCAGTGCCCCAGTGAAGTGACTTGCCCAGGATCACGCAGGAAGAGATGGCTAAATTGGGATTTAAACCCAGGTCCCAGCGAAGCAGGGAATGATTGTTGGGGCCAGGTCAGGCACTCCCGCATTTCCCTCTCTCCTGCCCGGCTTGGATCCCCCACTTGTCTTGACCGTGGCCGGGCTTGTCACGGGGCTCGGTACAGCCCTGTGCATCTGCCCGCGTCCCGCCCCACCCCCTCCCAGCCCCTGAGGGAGGAGAGCGGGCAGAGGAGGGGGGTCAGGCAGGCCCGGCTTTATAAGGCGGCCGCGACGCCGCAGCCAGACCCCGCCGCCCGCCGCCCCGCGCCGCAGCAGTGAGTTGGGGCGCGTCCCCGTTCACCCCCAGACCTTCGCCGAGCCGCGTGGTCTATTGAACCCGGGGTGGGAAGGAGACCCCCATGGAGGAGGGCGCTGGGATGGGCGGGACGGTCGGAGGGGCTTAGGACCCGGAGGCGCCGCAGCCCCCTCTCCTCCCCCGGCTCGGGGCCCGGGAGACGGAGCGCCACCCCCAGGAATGCGCGTGCAGCCGTTCCCATGGAAACGCGCAAGCGGCGCCGGCCCTCGCTGGGGGGGCGGGGGCTGGTCCCCGGCAGGTCCGAACTCGGGGAGCGGCGCTGGCACGAGGGAGCCGAGGACGCCCCCGCCGCCTCCCCCAGGTCCTCGGGGAGCTCGACGGCGAATGTCGTCGCCCTCCCGAGCCTCAGCTTCTGCTTCTGCCTAATGGAGGCGCTATTATGGGTTCGTTTCCCCGAGGAGCTGTCTGGAGGGTACGGACCCGGGCCGGGCCTCTCCTGGGTGGACCTCCGCGGCGTGGGTTTCAGCGTCCCCCGCGACCTCGCCCCAGCCCCCGGCCCCTCGCCATGGGCCTCTTCGGGGCCCTCGTGCTGGCGCTGCTGGCAGGCGCCCACGCCGACATCCCCGGCTGCAAGATCCGCGTCACGTCCAAGGCGCTGGGGCTGGGTGAGTAAGGCACGGGGGGCGGCGGGCCCCAGCGGCGAGCGCAGACGCTGAGGCTCTCGCCGCCACCTCAGTGAAGCAGGAGGGACTGCGCTTTCTGGAGCAAGAGCTGGAGACCATCACCATTCCGGACCTGGGGGGCAGAGAAGGCCAGTTCTACTACAACATCTCCGAGTAAGTGGGGGCCCCCGGGGCGGGGCTTGGGAAATACAGAGACTGTTTCCGGAGGCAGGACGGCTGAGCCAGATGAGGGCACGGCCAATTCAATAAAACGGGACTTAAGGAGCTGGCTGGAGCCGGGAAGATAAAGGCGGGACGTAGGCCAACAGGCAGGACCGAGCAGGTGGGCGTGGCCTAGGAAATGTGGGCGTGGCCAAAGCACCAGCGAGGCGAAGTCGAGAAGCTTGCCAGTGCAGGAGTGGGGTCTGAGGCCCTCGATGGAGCTAATGGAGAGGTCCTGGGAACAAATAGAGGCCCGTGGTTCAGGACGGTGGGGACCGGTGGGGCGGAGCTTAGATAGTGGAGACAAAATCAAAGGGCTGGCTTGAAAGACCAGGTCTTGCAACCCCTGGGAGTGCAAGCAACAAGACTTCTAAGAGAAGAGGTGAAGTTCACTTTTAACACCTGACCTGGGTCAGTAGCTCATCTCTGAGCCACCCACGTGCAGCAGGGGCACTTGAGGAGCAATGGAAGTACTCATCCCACCCACTCCACCTTTCCCAGCCTGGCCTGGAAGAGAAGAGACAGAATTTCCTGTGGTTGGGTAGGGTTCCCTCTTGGTCCTGAATCTGACCCTGAGGGCTCCTGCAGGGTGAAGGTCACGGAGCTGCAGCTGACGTCCTCCGACCTCCATTTCCAGCCAGAGCAGGGCCTGGTGCTACAGATCAGCAACGCCTCCTTGGGGCTGCGTTTCCGGAGACAGCTTGTCTACTGGTTCCTGTGAGGACCTAGCGCACTCAGGGGAGTGGCGGGTGGATCAGAGGGGCTGGGGATGCTGTGGGGCTGGGGGCACTCCCTTACCCTTTCTGAGACTTAGTTTCTTCATTTGTACAATAGGGACGATCATTCCCACTCCATAGGGGTTGCTAGGGTTTGGTAGAATGTCTGGTAAATGGTGCAGAAGTGGAGCCTTATTAAGAGATATCATAACTTATGGGGTGGAGAGCCGGCCCAGGAAGACTCGGTTAAGCTCAAAGCTGGTGTGAACATTAACCTCGTTCCCCCCTCCCCCTGCAGCTATGATGGGGGCTATATCAATGCTTCCGCCGAGGGTATAAACATCCGCGTGGCTCTGCACCTCTCCGGAGATCCCGCTGGACGGATGAAAGTGTCTAACGTCTCGTGTGAGGCTGCTGTCTCCAAAATGCACGCATCCTTTGGGGGAACCTACAAGTAAGTCCCATCCCCAACCCTAGTGCACCCCTGCAAAGTCAGACCACTGGGTCCAAACCTCAGTGCCATCATTTCCTGGCTGTGTGACCTTGGGCAAGTCCCAGAAGCTCTGTGCCTCAGTTTCCTCATTGGTAATATGTGGAATGATAGCAGAGCCTATTTTATGAGATGCTGGGAGGCCTATTTGTGTCTATACATGTAAAAATGTGTAGAATAGTACCTGGCATCTAAGTGGCTAGCCAGTTAGATAAGAGTAACTGTGAGGATACATATGGGCATGAACTGGGTTCCTAATAACTGGTAGCTCTTACTAATAAAAATAAGTACATAGCTTTTGGGCTGAGAAAAGGGCTTTGTGCTGGTTCTGGAAGGGGGTGGGGAACATGGTAGTTTTGTCATCTGGTGTTGGTACACTGTAAAGTTTTTACTTATTCAGTGAAGTGTGTGCCAGCCCCTGAGGATTCAGAGAGGAGCTCAGAGCCTAGTTGGAGGGACAGTTGTCACTGGGGCCTGAGAGAGGGACTAAGAAAATACTCTGGGTGTTCAGAGGAGCGTAGTTGGGGAAGACGGCCTCAAAGAGGATGTGGCTGAGCCAGACCGGGTCATGTAGGAGGAGGGCACTGAGTGTGGCAGGGTGGGCATGGGTAAGCACCAGAGGTGGGCATGCTCAGAGCAGGGTTGAGGAACTGAGAAGATTCATTTGGCTGGTGGGCTGGGGTCAGAGAGAAGTAATTGAAAATAAGGCTGGAAGAGATTTGGGCCCAAGTCATGGAAACCCTCTATTAAGGAGGTGGTAATTCAGGTCAAAGTTGAGGTACCCATCCCTGCTGCCCACTTGCCCCTGCCCCCGCCCCGGGTCACTGTGATCTCTCCTGGCCCTGAACCTGGGTTGGGACAGGGTCAAGCTGCGGGCTTACTGGTCTACCCTCTCCTCATAGGAGGGTGTATGGACTCCTCTCTACGTTCATCGTCTCAGGGATGCGCTTCCTTCTCAACCAGCAGGTGTGGGCAGTGGCAGTGGGGGGACAGTGGGAGTGGGCGTGCCCTCTCTTTCAAAGGCCCTGACCCTGGTCTCCACCTCCCAGATCTGCCCTGTGCTCCACCACGCAGGGACGGTGCTGCTCAACTCCCTCCTGGACACTGTGCCTGGTGAGTTGGTGCTGGCCAGCCGGGGCACTCTGGGCCAGGCCCTGGGGCCCGAATGGGGGTGAGGAGGGGGCTGGGTACACAGCTGTCAGGCAGCGGCTCAGAGCAGAGCCCTTCCATGCCCTGCTCTGGAATGGCCCTGGGTTCAAATGTGGCCTCTGCCACCCACTTGTGGTGTCACCTGAGGTAAGTTCTCACTTCTCCCTGGGCCTTGGTTTCCTTTCCTTGCTTGGCTGGTGAACCTGCCCCTGGGGTTGCTGTGAGAACTAACCGAGGGGCTGGTTGTTAAGGTCCTTAGTATGTGCTTGCTGATTGCTGGGGCCCTACCTGTGTTCATCGTTTGGCACTTAATAGGTACCTAATTAACATGAATTCCCTTTTCCAAAGCTGTGCCCTCTGTTTGCTATGGGACAATGGGACAGAGATCGCCCCCCCCCCCCACCACACACACACACAGGGCATGGGCAGGGAACGAGGAGGCAGTGGAAACCAGTGAAGAAAGGGAATCCCTTCTCATCTTGCTGAATGAGCTGATGAAACCCCTGTAGTTGGGCCAGTGATAATAATAATAGCTAACATTGTTGAGCGCTTACTGCATAGCAGGCTTAGTAAGTGCTTTCCACATAAAACTAATTTGATCCTTATAACAACCCTGGGAGGGAAGTATTATAATGACCATTTCATGGATGAGAAACCGAAGCCCAGAGAGCTTAAGCACTTTGCCCGCCATCGCACAGCTTTGAGTGACTCGCTCCCCTCCTGCAGTGCGCAGTCCTGTGGACAGTCTCGTTGGCATTGACTACTCCCTCCTAAAGGATCCTTCCATCTCCACCAGCAGTCTGGACATGGACTTCCGGGTGAGCTGCCCAGGGGTGTGTCACCTCTGACCTCGCTAGACTCCCTCCTTCGCCCTGCAGTCACTGGCTTTGTGTTCCTAACGAACAGCGCTCATTAGGCCACTCCATGCGCCGGGAATGCTGCAGCCCCGCTGCCTACAGGACTAGGTCTGCCTCCTGCGTCAGGCATTTGAACCTTGCCACTCGTGTTTGGTTCCACCTTTCTAACCTCATCCTGTTCTTCTGCAGCTGCGCATTCCCTCATACACCCCTAGCTTCCTGCCTCAGGGCCTTTGCTCATGCGCTGCCTTTCTCCATCTTCCCTGAAGGAGTTGGACGTAGAGCTCTGTGCACATAATTTCACTTCATCCTCTCCCAACCCTGAGTCAGGTGCTAAAGTTATACCCATTTTAGGGATGTGGAGACTTGCTCAGAGAGGTGACGTCATTTGCCCAAGGCCACACAGCACCTTTACTCCTGGTGGAGTGTAGCAGTTTCAGAGCAGCCTCTGGAGCTAGAATGCCTGACATTCAGATCCTGGCTTTGGCCACTTACTAGCTATAGGACCTTAAGCAAGTGGCTTAGCTTTTTTCTGTGGCTGTTTCCTCGTATGTAAATGGAATTAACACAGTAAGAAAACATACCTCATAGGACTAAAGGAGCTGATCTATGTAAAGAGCACAGAATTACTACCACGTATGTCAGCAGTAATGACTTCATTGCCACCTAGCTTTCTAGAGCCACTCCAATGCCACCTCCTTGACCCCCTTCCTGAGCCTCCCTCCTCCCGGTCTGAGGGGGTCGCCCCCTGGCGGCACTCCAGCGGCCCTCCTTTCGAGGCCTTTTACGAAATGTGCTTGTGGGTCCCCCCAGGCCAGCAGCTGGGTCTGCCTGCCCATCGTCCCCACAGCGCTGAGCGCAGGGCCTGGGGACGTGTGCGTTGCGGGCCTTGGCCTGACCCGGAGCCCCTCGGCAGGGGGGCTTCTTCCCGCTGGGCCAGGGGAACTGGAGTCTGCCCAACAGGGCGGTGGAGCCGCAGCTGCAGGAGGAGCAGCGCATGGTGTACATGGCCTTCTCCGAGTTCTTCTTCGACTCCGCCTTGGAGAGCTACTTCCAGGCGGGCGCCCTGCAGCTGTCGCTGGTGGGGGACAAGGTATGCCGGGGCCCGTCTGTGGGGGGCTAGGGGGGCCTGTGATGGAGCTCCTGACGACCCTGCCTCACCCCCAACTCCCCCGTCCAGGTTCCCAGTGATTTGGACATGCTGCTGAGGGCCTCCTACTTCGGGAGCATCATCCTGCTGGTGAGTGTTGGGGGCGGTGGGGCGTGGCCAGGGTGCACGGCCTGCAGGGCACCCGTGAGGTGTGCAGGGGCCCAGCCTGCCCCTCTCGTAGCCGAGCCTGCGAAGAGGGCTCGCTGCTCCCTGCTGGGTCCATGAAGCCGTGATGGCAGGCTGAGGACCCAAGTGCTGCAACTGCAGGGGCTCTCACCGCTGACATATTATTCTTTTTGCTTATTTCCCCTCGTTTAATGGGGAGAGGGCTGGGCATTTGAAATTTAAAAAGAAATAGTTCAGTGCCCATTAGCGGACTTGTGTTCAGTTGACGTTCGTGCATGATGGAGCTGGGATTTGGACCTGTGATTGCAGGTCACACTCGCATTCTCCACTACGTGGTACAACCTCACAGAGTTGTCATGGGGATTAAACAGATTAACACACATAAAGCAATTGGAATAGTGCCTGGAACAGAGTAAGTGCTCAGTGAACACTAGCTGCCGTTATTATTGCTGTCATCGTCATCGTCACTGTCATCAAACTACAGCCAAGCATTCGTAAGAGTACGGACTCTGTTGCCTGAGTCTGAGTCCCAGGCCTGCAGCTGAGTAACTAGATAACCATGGACAAGTTACTACACCTGTCTGTGCTGAGATTGCCCCACCTCCAAAAAGGAGCACACCTGCCTCACACGCTTATTGTGAGGTTTAAATGAAGTGCTGGGTGACAAGTACGCACTTGTCCAGTGTGGGGATCCAGTCGGATTCACGCAGAGCCGGTAGAACTCGCACAGCAGTTTGGAGACAGGAGACAGGGCGAGGGGCTGGGATGCGTAACGCAAAGACTGTCCCCAAGGAGTCTGGACGGGAGACGGATCCTGACCACCGAGAACTCAGGAAAGCAGAAAGGAGGAAGGGGACATTCTTAGAACAAGGCGCTCCTCTGTGTGAGCAAAGGCGCAGAGGCTGGACACGGTTCTGCAGGGTTTGGGAAGCCGTGCCTGCTTTCATAGTTGTCACCCTGGGCTCCCAGAGGACAGAGCCTATGCCATGCCCTCCTCCCGGTTCACCAGGGGACACAACTGGGACTTGACCCTCCATTCCTTCTCTGCCCCCAGAGCCCGACAGTGATTGACTCCCCGCTGAAGCTGGAGTTACGGGTCGTGGCACCACCTCGCTGTACCATCAAGCCCTCGGGCACCACCATCTCTGTCACTGCCAGTGTCACCATCACCCTGGCTCCACCCAACCAGCCTGAGCTCCAGCTGTCCAGCATGACCATGGTGAGGGCAGCAGTGAGGGCTGCTGAGGGCTGGAGAGAGGTGGATGGGGGACCGGCCTGGTCATAGCACACCACCCCTCCCCGCATCCCTGCAGGACACCCGCCTCAGCGCCAAGATGACCCTGCAGGGGAACGCGCTGCGCATGCAGCTGGACCTGCGCAGGTACGCAGACGTCCGGAAGCCTCGCGCCTCCGTGCCTTCCGGGTCATCACACCTGCCCAGCAGAACCAGCGAGCTATAGTTCAGCCCTACTGGCCCCTGGAGAGCTGTGGGCTTCCTTTGTGAAAGTATAAGGGCTCTGTTCAAGTGTCACTTCTCTCACAACCCACAGGCAGGCAGAGGCGGCATTAGGAGAGGACCAAACTGGCCCAGTAGCGTGCTCACTCACCGTCACACAGCAGAGCCTAAGAACATGGGTTTGGCAGAACCTCGGCACAACTTATTTTTGTAACCTTAGGACAGATCATTTTATCTAAGCTTCATTTTCTTCATGTGTTAACTACAGACAAAAGTAGCCTGTACTTTCTAGGGCTGTGACATCCAACACGGTAGATCCTAGCCACATATGGCTATTTATATTTGAATTAAATAGCTTCTCAGTTGTACCAACCCCATTTCTACAGCCCCATGTAGCTGGCCACATGCCTGGACAGTGCAGATACAGAACATTTTATAAACATTCTATTGGACAGGGCTGTTCTAAGGAATTAAATGAGTGTGAATACAGGGTCATGGTTAAGAACCTTGATTCTGGAGGCAGGTTCAGGCAGTTCCCAGCTGTGACTTGAGGCAAATTACTCGACCTCTCTAGGCTTCATTTGCTTCATCTGTAAAGTGCAGGTTGTAATAGTGCCTCCTTTTAGGGTTGTTACAAGGATTAAGTCATTTAACTTTTTCAACATGTTGAGTGTCTGGCAAGGAGTAAGTTCTGTATGTTTTGTTAAATAAAAGCATGGAATCTATGAGCAGAAGTCGTGTAGAAAGTGCTCAACCAGTAAGTAGCAGACATGGAGAAAAGGACGAGGGAGAAATGGCTCACCTAAGGCTACACACTGGGGTCTGGGGGACCCTGTGAAGTGGTGGGGCATCTAAAACTGAAACTCAGCTCCTGGTGGTGAGGCCTGGGGGGCCCGAGGGAGGGGAGCTTCCTAGGGTCATGCCCACCGGGTGCTTCTCTCCCACAGGTTCCGAATCTACTCGAACCAGTCTGCCCTGGAGTCCCTGGCAGTGAGTTGGGACCGGTGGGTGGGCTGAGGCTGGGGTCAGGTAAGCAGCGAAGGCCCACCCACCGCCTCCTGGCTGCCCTGACTCTTCCCCATCTCCCCCCCAGCTGATCCCGCTGCAGGCCCCCCTGAAGACCATGCTGCAGATTGGGGTGATGCCCCTGCTCAACGGTAGGGTTGCGGGGTGTGAGGGGGAGGTGGGAAGGGAGGATCTGGGTGGGTCCAGACTGAGCCAGCCATTCCCACTCGCAGGGCGGACCCGGCGTGGGGTGCAGATCCCACTACCTGAGGGGATGGACTTTGTGAACGAGGTGGTGACGAACCATGCGGTGAGTGGGGGCAGAGCTGTCCCCTCCCTCTGCAGGGCCACAGTGCCCTCCACCCCCTGGCCCCAGCGCCTCCCTGATCAGGTGCCCCATCCTTTAACCTTTCATCAGACTCCGCTAGCCCTTTGCACAGGCTATACGCTCACCTGGGAACATGATTCCGACTCCACCCCTACTCACCTGTCAGGTTTTAGCTAGGAGGTCACCTTCTCTAGGAAGCCCTCCTTGACCCCCGCAGGCTGTGCCCCTGCCTCTGTTTCACACCTTTCACTGGGGGTTAAGAACCACTTTGCTGCTCCATCTCTCCCACTAGATTGAAAACCCCTCCAGGCCCAGGACTCTTGATCTCTAACTCTGCCCTCAGTAAGGAAATAAACAGACGCCCTTCTTGCCCCCCCATGCCCCCAGGGCTTCCTCACCATTGGGGCGGACCTCCACTTTGCCAAAGGGATTCGAGAGGTGATTGAGAAGAACCAGCCCCGGCCTGCTAACCCCACGGACGCCCAGGCATCCAGCGCCCCACCACCACCCACGGCAGCTGCAGCTGTGTGAGCAGTCAACCCCCACCCTGGCAGCGGCAAGGACTCCAGAGCCTCTCAGCCCCTCCCTCACTGCCCCCAACCTAGAGAGTCCTTTCTAGCCCCCAGTGCCTCAGAGAAGACGGGGTTTTAAGCTGTACCCAATTTAATTCCATAATCACAGTCACCAATTACAGTCCATCCAGCCTCCAGGGGGCTGCCCTGAGCTCTGCTGTGTTCCTGGGGTGCATCCGGGCGTTAAGGGCATTCCTGAAGCAGGGAGGAAGCCAGGCCCCACCTCAGTCGTGAATAAAGTGCTAGCTGCCACCTCCCCCAGGCTGCCCCGGTGAGGGGCGCAGGGGGCTGCCCCGCAGGGATCTGTTGCATCAAGGAGGACCCCTCCTCGCAGGAGAGGCTGGGAGGAGCTGGGGCAGGCAGTGGCGGCTGGCCCCTGTGGTCCTCAGTACGGCTGCTTATTCAGGAAGCGGGAGAACATGGTGAGGGCAGCCTGGGGCTTGTCCGTGGGCACCATGTGTCCAGCACCCTGAAGAAGAAGGCTCAGTGAGAGTCCTCCCTGTACAGCCTCTGCCCCTGGGCTTCCTTCCTCCCCCTGGATTCCCCTAGCCAGTGACCCTCCTCCCCGATCCTGCCCCAAACCCTCCATTCTCCCCATTCCCCAGAACACTTGCTCTTCCAGGGGCCAGGGGGTGGCCCAGCACAAAGGAAGTGGGCAGGGAAGGACCGGTGGCTGTCCTCCAGCCCAGCTCACCCTCGGCAGGCCCAGGCCTTACCTTGATGGTGAGGAAGGCGATGTGGGAGAACTCTTTCACAAAGCCGGCAATCTGCTCCCCGCTGTCCCCGTAGTCCACCAACCAGGGCCGGCGCTGGACCTCCATCTGCCCCACCAGGAAAGACGTAGCATCTCTGCTCACAGCCACCAAGCTCAAGGCCTCGGGGGCTGGGGCTCCTCCCGGGCTGCCCTGCCTGCCAGGCACGCCCACCGCAGCCCTGTACCAGCCGCATCCCAGGGCCAGGGTCCCCATCTTACCTTCTGGTTGAGGGAGTCCACAAACCACTCGTCCCCCAAGAAATTGCAGGCCATGTCCACGTCTCCGTTGTAGAGCAGGACCCGGTATCTCTAGAGCAGGGCGGGGGGTGGGGGGGGTTCTGGAACCAGCCCAGGCCCCGGCTCTGCGCAAGTTCAAGCCCGACCCCTCAGGGAATCCAAGGGGCCCAACTAAACAGCCCGGACCAGGAAATGCTTGTGTATTCGGACTGCTTCCTACACGCCCCGTGAGCTACACGACGCTTTACCCGTGAAGGCAGGTACTATTGTTAACCCCACTTTACAGGTGGGAAAACCAAGTTTCAAGATATGTGAGAAACTCGGCTCAAGCCACGTGACTAGTCTGACCCCAGGGCCCATGCTCCAACCACTGAGCTATACATACCTGGTCCTAACCTGGTTCTGCCAGTGTCTCCTAGGTGACCTTGGACAAGGCTCTGCTCTACTCTGGACCTCCATTTGCCCATTTGTAACATAATCCGACCAGCTCTTCTCACCCTAATGACTCCCCAGCTGATGCAGAGCCCTCAGCCTCCTACAGCAGAGCAGCATGGGGTGGGGCCAAAACCAGGTGCAAATCCTGACCCTGCCAAGTGCAGGACCACCACCCCCCTCCCGGGCAAGGGACTTCACTTCTTGGAGTTCCAGCCTCATCGTGCTGCTCCAGGGTCCTGGCTGGGACTGCGGGTGGGCCCAGCTGTGCGGCCCCTACTCACCTGTGAGGAGAGCAGCTTGAGGTACTGGGAGTTCATGCTTTGGTAGAGACGGCGATACTGTATGTTCACCAGGAAGCTGTCACCAGGGAGCACGTGGGCAGGCAGACCAGGTAGGGGGAGAAAAAGAGTCAACAGATCAGACCTGCCTCTGCATCCCCAAGCTCCAGCCTAGGAGGTGGACAGCTTCAGTTCCTTCCTTGGGCGAGCCACCTCTCTAGGACTTGCCCGGATGGGGGCTGGAATTCAGAGGTCCTCAACCCACCCATTTAGAGCTGCATAGGGACACTGGTTGTTTCAGTGCTGGGATGTCACTGGCACTTAGAGGGACCAACCCCGAAGGGACCTGAGTCACCCCGCTGTGCCAAGGGCATCACTTTACTTGCAGGGGTCACAGGAGATCTGAGAAGGTGGGGATGGTATTGGAATGGAGGTGTGTGTGTGTGTGTGGGGGGGAGCATGTCTATTTACTAAATACCATGGAAGTCATTGATATTAACCACCAATGTGGCTACTGAAGACTGAACTGGCAAAATACCAACCAACTTGGGGGTTAAATATCCAGCGCAACAATTCATTATCACGCCGAGTATCCTCGAGTACCCCCATTGAGAAACCCTAGCCAAAGGATCCCTGGGAACCTCTGTGATGCCCACAAGTCCCACCAGCCTGCCACCCCCCAGGTCACGAGTGGCCACAGAACCTCACTTGCACATGTCCCAGCGGGGCAGCTGCTCGGGGATATGGAGGGCCTTCCGCACGAAAGGGTTGTTGAGGTAGGTGGAGGCGGCTGTGGTGTTGGTGCAGGGGGGGTCCATGTGCACCCTATCCCCAGAACGCAGCAGAGCCTGGGGGGCAGGCAGAGCGTCAAGGTCTTTGCTTCCCTGCCCTGCCCCGCCCCACCCTGCCGGAAGGAGGTCCAAGCCCTGTGCACCTTATGCCACATCCGCTTGATTGGCAGGCGAGTGAAGATGTTGCCCAAGTCATGGACTGTGACAGTATCCCCCTCATACCTGCAAGGGAAGTGGGGGGATGGTACCTGAGCCTCCACAGGGGGCTTGGGCTGGCCCAATGGGCACCCAGGAGGGCTCACCTTAAATGGCCAGGCACGCCCCCAGCACAAGGGGCGTAGAGATTGTAGATGTTGAGACCTGAGTTGCCCACGATGCGGGCCACTTCCTGGAGCTGCAATGACACCCCGAGCCACCATGCTTTACAAAACCCTGGCCTCCCCGTGACCTCACCAACTCGTCCCAAGGTTTACTGTTCTCCTGCCCGACCCTGTCACTGCCTTCCCTCCACTTTTTTCACAGGTAGGGAAACTGAGGCTCAGTGGAAGGCATCTGCCAGACCTGGGTCCATGTTCTAGTGCTTCCGCTTCCTAGCACTGTCACTTCAGGCAAGTGACTTCAACATTCTTGGCCTCAGTTTCCTCATCTGGAAAATGCAGATAACATAATCTCCCTCGGGGGTGGTGGTGATGGTGGCGGTGGCGGGGGGGGGAGGGGACTTGAAGATTAAATAATCTACACTGACACACTTCAGCAGTCCTGGCACATGGCAGACGTCTGACAAGTGACAATGTCTTTCCCCTCACCGGGGGTACAGGATTTGCCCAAAATGTCATAGGAAGTGGTGGTGGGAACACATCCGTATTCATGTGTCCCAGAGAACACCCAATTGCTGAAGGATGCAGGATGGTGATGGGGGCTGGGGGACAGGAAGTCCCCAGCGAGGGGATGTGGTCCTGTTCTCAGGACTGGGAGTGTCAAGGGTGTCCCAGGGTGGGGGCAGAACCTCACACTGGTCAAGCATTCTGGGTCTTTGTTGTCGTAGAAGTTACACTTGTTTTGAGAGCAGCAGTGGGTTTGCAGGGAAGACCAGAGCCTGCGGGAGATCAGAGTGAGAGCGCTTAGGTCCACGGTGGGCAGAGAAAGTGAGAGCCCCCACCTTGCCCCTCCAGCCTCCCATGGCAACCTGGCCCCAGGGGATGAAGGAAATCATGGGGTGCGGTATGCAGGTCCCTAACCTCACTGCCCTCAGGCCATCCTGAGCCCTGCTGGGTCCCTTTAAATTCTGATTCTAGCCTTCAGCCTTTTAGCACCAAACCCTTCTAGCAACCAGCCTCCAACCTGCTGTTTACAAACCAGGGTAGGGCCCTGGGATATTATGGGCCTAGCGGACAGACCTGAGATCTTGTGACCTGCCCACCCTGAAGACTGCTCAACTGCCCCTCTCCCATACCTGTTTCCCAGAAGGCCATGGTAGTAGGCAAAATAGACGAGGGAGTTGTCATTCTGCTCATAGGAAGAGAGTCCATTGCCCACCGCCAGCCCCTGTGAGAAACCCAGGGCAGTCAGTCAGCTCATGGGGAAGAGGAGGAGCCTCCCTTGACCTACACCCAGATCTTCAGCAATGTGGAAGCTGCAACCCCGGATGGTTTGTGGGGGTGGGTGGGTGGGGGAGGCCACTCAACACAAAGAACAGAGCTGGCCGCCTGACAGGTGAGTTTCCTGTCATGGGAAGCACGTGAGCAGAGTCTGGTGGCAAGGATGTCATGAAGGAGACTGGGTCGGATGGGGGAATGGACCTGTTTGAGCTTGATAACCGCGAGGCTACGGCCACAAGTTGCCTTCCCTCCCGCTACAGCTATCCTGTACCTGAAGGTTCATGCCGGGGTCCTGCATGACCAACACAGCCAGGGTGGGAATGTAGATGCCGGCATAGCTCTCTCCTGTCAGGAAAAGCTCACTGTCCTTATACTCCGGGAAGAGGCGGAAGAAATCCTGGAGGGCCTCGAAATTACTCTGGGCGGCCTGGGGGTGGCAGGACCGGGGGAAATCAGGAAGCTTTGGTCTCTGAGCTGGAAAGAATCTCAGAGATAATGACATCCACCCGCTCTGTGCAAGAGGAAGTGACTTGGTGGTGACAAGACCACACTGAACAGCATGTAACAGAGCAAAAAATAGCCTCCAAGGCCATGCTCTTCCCCTGTATCACGCCACCTGTAAAGGACCAGGGCGGCTGGGGCACCCGGGCGGGCCGTGGACTTACCTCGGTGTCATTGGTTGCATAATACTTGTCATTGGAGTAGGAGAAGCCCACCCCAGCTGGGGACTCGAGGTACAACATGTTGGCGATCTTGAGGGAAGGAGGAAATGAGCTGAAGAGGGATCCCCGCCCCATCCAAGTGCCCAGACATCCCCACAGGACCCACTGCACCGGCTATACCAGGTTCCAGGAATAGGGGTTGTACTCCAGGGTGACACCATCTGGCTGGATCTGAGGAAAGAGACGGAGGACTGGGTGGAGGGAAAGGGCCGCTGATGGTACAGATAAAGATGAGGCTCAGGAGAGGGACAGCTTTATTTTTTATCTCCAGGTCCTGTTCTCCCTGTTCCCCAGCCTTTCTCCCTTTCCTGGGCGATGCGGGAGAGCTGCTTGCCACTCACTCACCAGGAAGGGGCCGTGCTCCGTGAGGAAGCCGTCCAGGGAGCTGCAGCCCGGCCCTCCGTTGAGCCAGAGCACCACAGGGCTGTTCTTGGGATCCTTCTGGGACTCCACAAACCTGGGAGGGGAGTCAGGCCCGGGTGGCTGCAGGTGAGGGGGCCCTTTGCAGCCCTGGCTGCGCCCGGGCTCCCTCGGGGGTCTTCAGGACGCCCGCCCCGCCCCGGGAGGCCGCGCACCAGTAGTGCAGGTGCCGGGAGCCGGAGCCCTTGAGGTAGCCGGAGTACTGGCGGAAAGCCGGCTGCTTGCCCAGCCCGGGCAGGCACTGGATTTCGTCCTGGTCCGGGGCCGCCTCGCCTCCAGGCGCCCAGAAGAGAAGCAGCAGCAGGAACGGCGGCGACAGCGCGGCTCGGACCATCTGCGGACCAAGTGGGCGCCGGCTGTTTGCGGGCTCCCTGGCGGCTCAGCGCCGGCCTGCAGCCGCCCCTGGGGAGGAGCTGGCGGCCACGGCGCAGGGCATGCTCGGTCCCCGCTCCCCTCCGCCGCCCTCCCCGCCCAGCCTCCGGAGCCCCCTCACCTCTGCGTCCCCGCGTCCTTGCTCTCCAGGAGGTGCCTGGCGACGGGAAGTCATGTGTGAGCCGAGTCACGTGTGCCCGGCGTCACGTGACGCGCGGCCTCCCGCCGCTCCCGGGGGACGGGGGGGGGGGGCGGCCCACGCCCGGTCAGGGTCCGCGGGCTTCGCGGGTCACATGCTGAGCGCCCGCCCTCAGGTGACCCAGACCCAGGTGTTAATGGCCAGGACCCCCCCATCCTCCCGGAGAGCCCTGTTCTAAGTGGGATGCTGAGCAGGCGGCGCTAGGACCCCCGGCAGAACCTCGGGGAGGGTAACCCGGGGGCACAGGCCTTACATGGTGCCCCCGCCGTCACCTGCTCAGCTGCAGCCCGAAATAGTCCCCGGCGCCCGCGGGCCTGCCGCATGGCCGGGAGATGGCTGCTGCCGCCCACCCCGTGCACCTGCGTGCGCCCTGGAGCCCCGCGCGCCCCGAGCCCCCGCCCACTCGCTTCCACCGCGTGCACGGCGACAACATCCGCGTGGACCCCTCCGGGACGCGGGCCACGCGCGTGGAGAGCTTCGCCCACGGCGTGTGCTTCAGCGGCGAGCCGCTGGCCCCAGGCCAGGTCTTCCTGGTGGAGATCGAGGAGAAGGAACCAGGCTGGTGCGGCCACCTGCGCCTCGGCCTCACGGCGCTGGACCCCGCCAGCCTGGCCGCCGTGCCCGAGTTTTCGCTGCCCGACCTGGTCAGCCTCGGCCACACCTGGGTCTTCGCCATCACGCGCCACCACAACCGCGTGCCCCGCGAGGGCCGCCCGGAGGCCGAGGCGGCGGCCCCCAGCCGCCCCCCAGCCGTGCTGGCGGAACCGTACCTGTGCATCGAGCAGTTCCGCATCCCCCGCGACCGCCTGGTGGGCCGCAGTCGGCCGGGGCTCTACAGCCACCTCTTGGACCAGCTCTATGAGCTGAACGTGCTACCCCCGACGGCGCGCCGTAGCCGCCTGGGCGTGCTCTTCTGCCCCCGCCCGGACGGGACGGCCGACATGCACATCGTCATTAACGGCGAGGACATGGGTCCCAGCGCCCGGGGGCTGCCGGCCGCCCAGCCCCTCTTCGCAGTGGTGGACGTGTTTGCCTCCACCAAGAGCGTGCGCCTGGTCCAGCTGGAGTACGGCTGTAGGTATCCCACCCCCTGGGCCGCGACCCCTCCTGGCCCAGTGTGGGGACAGGGAAGCCAGGTAGCAAAGCCGTGGTCTGTCCAGCGTTCATTGAGAAGTTGGGGGATCTGACTTCGAATTCGGCCTCTGCTTGTGATCTTGGACAAGTCACTCCCTGGCTCTGGCTGCAACTGATTAGGATGCCCCCTCCAAATTGCCTTCTGGCTTTGACAATATTTTCTGTATCGATCTAGGGCAGGGATTCTGAACTGACTTTAGATTCTGGGCTTCTTTGGGAATTGTATGCTCTTTTATTTGACACATGCTCACAGATTTGGGCACACCAATTTAAAAGCATCACAGACCACAGATTGAGAGTTTTTTAATCCTGAGGCCTGAATCATTAGAGCTCTGGTAAACCCTTTATTTAGACCTCTAATCATGTTTTGTTTTATTTTTTTTAAGATTTATTTTATTGTTTTTTTGCCAGAGACAGACAGAGAGAAGGGGGAGGGCCCAGAGCAGTCTCCATAGTTGACATTAGTTTTCCATATAGTTTCACTCCACAGGTGGGTGCGGGGCTGCGCGGGGCAGGAACTGGGCCGGGAGCCTCCCGCATAGGCCCCGGCAAGAACTGAACTGGGGGCACCCCCCAGTTCAGCATATGGGTCCACATGAGCTGGGCCCGAGATTCGATCCTTGGTCTCCAGGGCTGCAAAGCGAGTGCTTAACCCACTGAGCCATCCCAGCTTCTCCTAATCACGTTTTATGAATTCAGTGAACTAGAACCCACTCTGTGCCAGGCCTGTGCTGGAGACTAAAGCTGCACAGCTAACTCAGACACTATTCCTGTCCCCAGAAGCTGCTAAGTGACGGGGGAGAGGTGTGCTGAGTGTTATAATAGAAACAGGGCTGCAGCGTTCTGAAAGTATTGTGAAAGAGGTGCTTATCTCAATCACATGAACAGCCCCATGAAGCAGGGGAGGCCCAGAGAGCAGAAGGGAATTGCCCAAGTTAATGACAAAGGGAGAACCAAGGCCTAGATCTTCTGGGTCTCCGCCTCAGACACACCCTCAGTCCAGCTTGCCTTTGACAGCCTTCTCTCCACAGTGCCGTCCCTGCAGACCCTGTGCCGCCTAGTGATCCAGCGGAGCGTGGTGCACCGGATGGCTATTGATGGGCTCCACCTGCCCAAAGGACTTAAGGATTTCTGCAAGTATGAGTGAAGGCCTACAGGCCCCCTGGAGCAGGGCCCAGGAGCATGCCCTGGCCCCCGAGCTGTGGCTGTTCTGAAGCTGGCCGTACTGCTCACAGCCAGGACCAGAAATAAACACAGCTGATGCTGATCATTGGAGGGTCTCCTTGCCCCTGAAGCCTGTGAAGAGCGCTTTTAGAATCACTGTGGGTCAGCAGGTCAGCAAGGGAGAACATTTTAGACATCACCTAGACCAGTGGTTCCTAGCCAGGATACTCACCAGTTCTCTGGGATATTTAGGAGTGCTGATGCTCCAGACTCCAACTCCAGACACTCACTAGATTGGTCAGAGGATTAGGCCTAGACATTGTGTTTTGTCAGAACTTCCCTGGAGATTCTAATGTGCAGCCAGGGTTGAGAAGCATTTCCCAAGAACAGAGATCTCAACTTGGGCACATATTATAACCACCGGAGAAACTTTGAAAAATACTAGTAACTGGGTCTGACCCTGGGATTCTGATTTGATTGGTCTGGGATGAGCATCCAGATTCCTAAAAGCTCCCAAGAGAATCTAATGTGCAACCTGGTGTGGGGGCCAGTGCCCTAGACCAGCTATTTCATTTTTCAGATGGGAATGTATTTGTCCAAGGTCCATAGCAAACGAATAGATGCAGAGTATTCCTTCTCTCCCATGATAGGGCACAAAGCACTAGACTCCGTTATTTGTATCTCTGATCATTTGCTTCCATACAAATTATCTCACTGAATCCTCCCAACTTCTGGTGAAGTAGTGGGCAGTCATTACTCCTACTTTACAGATGAGGCTCTCAGGGAACAAAACTGTCCAGGTGACTTGTCCAAGGTAAAGGCAAGAACCTAGCATGCCCTGGTCCAGCACTCATAACCCCTTCCCATTGTCCTAGAGAGACTCTCAAATAACAGGTCAGTGTTGTGAGGTGGGTTCCAGGTGTAAAGGGGAGGGACTAGAAGGTGACATTCTAGAAGGGTGGATAGGGTGGAACAGGAGGCAGATGATTGTTGCCTCACAAACAGGGGCTTTGGGGCAGCAATGGCTTACTTCATGACTCCGCAAACTCATCCAGGTCTTCTGCCTTCCGGCCAAGGTGAGAGAGGGGCTTCTAGAACTGGCATGGGTACCACAACTTCTCCTGAGAACTTGCTTCTTGGTTCTTGGGAGGTGGAAGTTCTGCTGGGTATTTGGGGCTGGCACTGGAGTCCCTTCTCTTCCAAGAAAAGCCACTCCCAGAATACTTGCCAATAACTACCCACTTGCTCACTTATTCATTCAACAAACACTTCTCCAGCACTTAGTGTTGGGGATTGGGGGCGGTGGTGAAGATGGATATGAGTAACACCTAGTTCCCAACTGCTAGCAGCCCTCTTGGGCTGCTCTTAATTGATCCTGTTCCCAGGGCTCTGCTCCTATGCCCTGCCCCTCAGGGCTGCCTCCTCGGAGACCAAGAATAACATTCCATCTCATTCCTGTCTCTGCAGGTGGGGCTGCTTCTCCAGGCTCGTCCCATGGCCTCTATAGTCCTGTAGAGCCAGTGGTGGTGGCCTCTGGTGGACTAGGCCCCCTGAGCCAGAAAGCTGAGCAAGTGGCACCTGTTGCCCAGGCCCAGGGCCCAGCCCTGGCAGTGCCGGAAGCCAGGGGCTGCCCTGGGAGGGCTAGCTGGGAGACGCTGCAGCAGAAGGAGTATGGTCAATACTGCCACAAATTCCCCTCCAGGAGGCAGCCGCAGAGTGTGGGCTGGGAAGATGGCTGCTCCAGAAGCAGAACTCCCCACCTGGGTGGCCCCAGCAGGCCTGGGCCCCTGGTGCTGTGTGGGCTGCCAGGGGTTCTGCCGATGCTGTCTGAGGCAGTGGGGAAGAAGGCCAACTCCCAGCCTGACATCTGCATCCTTACCTTGGCCATGATGATCGCAGGCATCCCCACCGTGCCCGTCCCAGGCCTGCGGGAAGAGGACCTGATTCGGGCGGCTCAAGCTTTCATGATGTCCCATCCGGAGCCAGAGGGGGCTGTGGAGGGGGCACAGTGGGAGCAGGCGCATGCTCACACAGCCTCTGGGCACACACCCCTAGTGAGATCCCGGAGAGGCCAGCCTCCCGGCTCCTGTTTGTAGCTGGATGAAATAGCACCAGACACATAGGGTGGCTTCTCCGTATGGTTTTTGGGCAGACGGGGTGGGGGGTGCCTATGGCAGGGATGGGGATTAGGGTGATTGTGTGAGCCACTCTGATGAATACCAGTCCTCCATCAGAGCCCAGACCCCAGGAAGTTTCTCCAGATACCACTAAGCCAGGGACAGGTCTTGTCCCTGAGTATTTATAATGAAAATTACCTGAGACGGGGGCCCGGCTTGGAGAGCAGAGGCTGCTTTTGTATTGTTTTGGGGCTTGATCAAAATTTCTTGTACAAAGTCCTAGGCAGTGAGAATTTTCCTCGTGCCTTGCATGTTCCTAGCCTGCTGCAGGCATGTGATGGGACCGTAGGCAAGGAAGGAAAGTGAACACTTACGTGAGTGTGGAGCATCAGGCCCATGACACGCCCACTCTCCTTGAAACTGACCAGCGCTGCGAGGACCCCCGATTTTACAGAACAAATGGGAGCTTAGAGAAGGGCCTCACATTTCTGCATGTCGTACCAGACTCCAAAGTTTCTTTTCTATGCTTTCCATAGTTCCTAAAAGCACTTTTCACGAGACAAAAAGCTGGACAAGTGCTGGAGTAGATAACGTTCAACTTTAATGACCTCAGGATGGGACACGGGGGGAGGGTAAAAAGGCCGGGCATGTGGCTGAACCACCTCCGGAGCGGCTCCTTCCTCTATGGCAGTGTCTTACAGCTCTTATCATAGAGCAAGCGTCACCCGTTTTTATAAGGCCCTTGAACTAAGAACAGTTTTCACGTTTTGAAAAGGTGGTAAAAAAACCCAAACACACCCCAAACCAAGACTATACAACAGACTATGTGGCTAGCAACGCCAATTTACTGTCAGGCCCTTTATGGAAGAGGTTTGCTGACTCCTGCCTTAGAGAACTAGATACATTGCAAGTAGTGAGTTGCAGTAACAGAAGACTCCTGTCCTGTCCTTGAAGCGGGGCTCACGAATGTGCGTAGGCGTGGATGTGAGATGTGTGAGCATCTCTGGGCCATAAGGGGAATCACAGCTGGACCTGCTCATAAGGGCCGATCCAGCTGTCAGCCAGCTCCCGCAGGGTTCTGTACCGCCGTTCGAACTCCTCCTGGCTGCAGTGCTGTAAGAGCTGACCCACCTCCTCAGTGAGGAGGGTCACGGCCAAGTGCTTATCCAGGGCCTCACTCCACTTGCTGCCCAGGATGTTGTCTAGACTGGCAGCACAGCCTGCTGTCCACTGAGGCGACAGCATGTCGGGCTGCAGCACCTGGCGGCGGGCACTCAGCATGGCTAGGATGTGGCGGCAGGGCAGGTGGAAGGCCTGGTTAAAGTAGCAGCTGCAGCTGGCAGGCGGCTGGGGCTGCACCCTGTGGGTATCCTCCAGGATCTGGATGTTCACCTTTTCCGAGCCCGAGCCAATGAGGTGCACCGACTTCTGGACCACAGCAAGCTCACCCAGGCAGAGCTGGGCTGCCGGGCCCGTGCAGATGGTATTGAGGGAGTGCTGGATGCAGGCTTCCACCAAATGCTCCACTTTGGGGCTTTCGGGGCTGGCGTCTGAGGGGGCCTGGCTGCTCTGGGGACTCAGGCCCAGGCCGAAGCCTGCCTTGCCTCCAGAGTTCTGTTGCATGTATCGGAGCAGGGAGGTCACGCCCTGTTCCACAGATGGGGTGGTGCCAAAGAACTGGCTGAGGACTCGGGTGGTGACCTCCAGGCCCTGGAAGTAGCGGCTGCTCTCGGCTCGGCTTCTCCAGCGGTGGGCCAGCCAGATGCGGTCGTTGAGCAGCCAGTAGGAGTGGAGCTTGGGCAGCTGGTCCGGGGGGATGCAATTGCTCAGGAGTGTATGCAACTTCCTTAGGCTGCCAGCTGTGGCTGAGCACATTGTGCTCTGCAGGGAGGTCAGGAGCACCTGCTCCACAGGTGGGTCGAGGGCAAGCTGATAGAACTTGCCCTGGAGGAACTTGCAGATGTGGAAGGCCGAGGGTAGGACCTCAGCTGCCGGGAACTCCATAGCTAGGGTGGGCAGAGGGAGGAAACAGGGGTCCACTAGGATGGTGCAGACTCTTTCCCAGGCTGGGTTAAACTTCTTGAACACCTGGAACATCTGGGAGAGGCCTTCAGCATCCTCCTTGGCAGGAATGGCAAAGTAGACTATCCGGGCAAGAGGACTCTCTCGCTGTACCCGAGGGCCATCCACCAGGAAGGTATATAACACCTTGCCCTTTGGGTTATAGGTCCAGTGGATAAATAAGATCTCAGGGAAATGGGCAAAGATGCTCTGCATAAAGCGGTTCTGATAGTTGAGGGTCTCTAACTTGGCAGTCTTACTAACCTGGTACAGCAGCACAGATGGGTTGGGGTCTTCAACCAGAAGCTCACTCAGCATTGTCAGGGCCATGGGGGAGATGGGAGATGTCTGGAAGCCAAAGTCAAAATACTTCTCTGCAAGCCTGCTGCGGTCCAGGACCCTCTCGATCTTTTAAGCTCCAACTAGGTTGAGGCTTGAGGCTGGACTGCAGTTCCCTGATCTTGTTCCGAAGACAGGCCTATGGAAGGGAACAGAGGTTTAAGGAGACAGTTAAGTCCTTTCTGGGAGAAAGGGAAGATGAAATTGGAGCTAAGACCTAAATGATAAGCCAGTCATGGAAAGATCTAAATGTATGTGAAGACCAGAACTGCATATAGTCTTTTTTATTTTTTAATAGCATTTCAAATATTTGTATAGCTATTTACAAATTACTTCTTGGCATCCATTCTTTCATCTGGTCCTGGTACATACAAGAGAACTGCAATTGCCCCAAACTTGCTGTGTGATCTTGGGCAGTCAATGACACCCTCTGAGCCTCAAATCTCTTCAACCATAAAATAGGGTTAGCAAACATGCACAGCTTCTTCTGCTGCTATGTAAATTACTTTATTAATCATTTTAATCCAATGTTTCCTCTATTTGACCCCAAAGCCAGTTATTGTCCCCATTTTACAGATGAGAAACTGAGGCTCAAAAAAGTTAAGTGACTTGCCCATCATTATGCTGTAAGTAGCTGGACGCTGAACCTTTGGCTGGGGATCCTGACTGCTTTTCAAAGTTCCCGAGGTCCAAAAACCTGGGGCAGAGAGAGGAAGGGGCCTCTGACCTCTCACCTCTAGCCCGCGTGGGAAAATGCTGATGTGTGACACAGTCTCATACAGAGTCCGGCCAGAGCCAGAAGATAAGTCAATCTCCCACCCCTTTGGGAGCTGTGTCTGGCCTGATCGTAGTCGTCACATCTCCACCCCTTCGGAAATCACTCACCCAAAACCCGTCTCTGTCGCCATTTCTCCCTATTTGAGCCAGTCTCTGACTCTGACTGACCTCTAGGCTCACCAACTGCGGTGCCAGCTTCCTTTGACAAGGGCCAATGGCCTGAAGAGCTTGGGTTAGGGCTTTAGAGCGCAGACCAATCGTAGCCCCGAGACTCGTGGGCGGCGCTGTAATCATGGTAACGAGGGGCACGGCTGGTGGTAACCAATGAAAGCCTGAGGATATTTGCATCCAGGCGAGTCTGAGTCCTGCGGCTGGAACTCTGGAACCTCCCATCTGCGGAGAGGACTGGAAGGGCGTGTTACTATGGAAACTCCCTCAGAGGCCGAAAATGGAAAGGAAAATAAATAGCAGTGTTTCATGATTTTTTTCTTTTCTGATCGAATTCCAAAGCCCCATGGAAGTAGGAAGGGGTACATAGGTAGTTGTCCTGTGTCTTCTGCTTGGGGAAAACTGCCTCTAGGGGAAGCCAGGATGGCTCAGCGGGTTAAATGCTTGCTTTGCAGCCCCGACATCTGAGGATCAAGTCCCTGCCCTGGTCCCTGTGGACCCATAGGTTGAACTGGGGGAGGGCCCCGGTTCAGCCCCCAGCTCTAGAGGGCGTGCCTCCCATGCGGGAGCCCCCACCCCCGCTCACCTGCGTGGTAAGGAACCATGTGGAATTTGATGACATACAACTATGGAGACTGCTCTGGGCCCTCTCCTTTCTCTGTCAAAACAAAACAATCAAATAACTCTTAAAACAAACAGAAAACCTCTGCCTCTAGGTCAGGGGCCCAACCTTTAGATTTGAGGAAATGCAGATCTCCTTGAGTGAGCTTGCTTGGTGTTGCCCAGCCAAGCCCTCCCAGCACAGCTAGTTTAAAGAAAGAGATCGAGAATGGCGCTGTGGCTTAAGCTGTAAGGTTATGGTGAAGTAATGCGAGAACCAAGACTGGCTGCCATCTTTTGACCCCGGTTCCCCTGAAGATGGCATCTTGGAAAGCTGGGGGGCTACCAGGGTCCAGGCGATAGAGATTACAAACTAATAACAAAAGTCAGTGCTGATGATTTTAACTGCAGGGAAAACGCTGTTTATATAAATCTAGAGGGGGGAACTAGGACTAGAACAGGCCAACCCACTAATTTTTGCAGATGAGGGAATTGGGGTAAAAAAAATTAGGGACTTTCCCACAGTCCCCCAGCAAGCTGCAGTTGAGGCTAGGATTCAGGACCCCTCCACCCTGCCCCCATCTATGTGGCTTCCTGCTGTGAGAATACAAAGCAAGGGTAGGAAGAGGCTGAAGTGGTGGATTAAGTCTTTGAATTTGAAGCATCAGGTTCTGTTTTCTTTCCCAACCCCATTGGATTCCTTCCCTGTTCAAGCAAACAACACATATTTCCCTTGCTTTTGTGATTTCATTAAAAACAAACAAACAAATTTATTTGATATGAATAAAAATAAATACAAATAACAGATTCTTTGTAAACAGCCAAGGATCACCCTCCTTCCCTTTGTCCCTGAAAACAGGCCCCTCTACCAGGTTCATCGCATCTCACCCTATCCTGGGGCAGGGGTTCGTCTGTGTAAAGTGAATAAGATCTGATCTCAGGTGTTGGAGGAGAAAAGAGGGATGGCCTTTCAACGTGGAGACAACTTTGGCCTTGAACAATGAATGAGGCCCTGGAGGAGAGGGATGCCTAACGTAGGGCAGAAAAGGGGCAGATCCAAAGGACTGTTACACAGTGGGGCTCCTCTTCTCCATACTGCATCCATCTTCCTAGCCCTACCTAGGAAGACCATGGTTAAAATGCTGGCCCCTGGCATGTCCTGCCCACCGTGAGCTTGCCAACTTCCAGGGAGGAGAGGTGTGTGGTCCGATGCGCCAGTGCAAGGGCTTCAATAATGGATCGTGGCTCCAGCAAGAGGGAGTCCCTCCCTGTCCTCCTGCGTTCCCCAGAGAAAAGGGAGGCGGCCCACATCCCTGAAGTCCCCTGGCTGCTGCGTGGGCTCAGGTGGCTGGTAAGGGTCAGCCCAGATGTCCACGATCTTGTGCAGGGTGGAAAAGCGTTCCTCCAGCTCCGCGCCCTCACTCTGCATGAGCAGGTTTGCTAGCTCCCTGCTCAGGTCCTGGATCATGTCGTTCTGTCCGGGCTGGCCCGTGTCTGGCACCACAGCAGGGGCCTGGAGCTCCCCAGTGGGGCCCAGCAGGTGCTGGTACCTCTTCTGCCACCGGCGGCACACCATGGATTCGCCCACGGGCTTCTGGCTTGTGTGCAGCAGGGCCAAAATGTGCCGGCAAGGCAGGTGGTACCACTGTTGAAAGGAACAACTGCAGCTACAGCCATCTTTGCTAACCTGGTGAGAGTCCTCTAGCAGCTGAATGTCCACTGAGGAGCCAGCCATGTCCACGAGGTGTGTGGAGTTCTGTACCACCTCCCACTCATTGCAGCACAGCTTATAGGCCAGTTCGGAGCCCCTCCGGTGCAAGGTGTCTAGCATGCCACCCTGGGAGGGCTGCACCTGTGGCCGCTGCTGCAGCTGCACCTGCTGGGTGCATGGTGGTGTCTCTTTCTCAGGGAGCGTGGTGAGGCTCCCTCCACAGATCCCAAAAGCCTTCTTGGACTTTGGTGACATGCTTGCTGGCCGGGCTCTCTTTAACTTGGGAGGAGCTGTGAGCAAGTTCTTCACACCTTTGGTATTAAAGAAGTCTATGTAATCCACAAAGCGGAGGATGCAGTCCAGCAAGGACTGCTGTCCCCGGAAGAGGCTCGACACCTTGCTGGTGACGACGTCTAGGCTGTCCATGTACGTGTTACACGCGTGCAGGCCCTTCCTGACGTGCATGTACCACAGCAGTTCACAGGAGAACCAATGGGCCTGCAGAAAGCTGAAGAGCTCCTCGTCTAGTAGGGCTTGGGACATCTGACAGAGATTTTGCAGGCTGGCCTCAGAAGTGACAAATACAGCCTCCCGCAGGGCTTCCTTCATGAGATTTTTAAAGGCCAGGTTTGCTGAACTACGATGCAGCTTCTTCTCTAAGAGCCGGGTTGTGTGGTAGATGGAAAGGAGAATGCGGGCAGCTGGGAAGATCTCCTGCAGGACGGCTCGATGCGGGAACGAGGGGTCTACAAAGACCACCTTGATCTTAGGCCAATCCAAGTTGAACTCCGTGAAGATGCTCAGCATCTTGGCCACAGACGAGGCCGTCTCGGCCTTGAGCACAGCAAAGTGTACCACTCGACCCTCTCGTTCCTTGTTCTCCACCAAGAAAGCATAGAGGATGTGGCCGTGGGTGTTCTCCACCCGGTGCAGCAAGAGGTTCTCAGGGAAGCGGGTGAACAGGTTGCTCATCTTGCTGCTCTGGAAGCTGAGTCGGTCCAGGTCTTGGCTGTTGCCTACGCTGAGGGAGGCCATGGAGCCCTCATCCTCCTTAAGGAAGTTCTTCATCACTTTTGCTATCTTGGCCAGGTCAGACGGAGGGATGCCCTTGTGCTCTGGCTTTGAGACCGCTTGGACCTTCTCTAAGCAAAACGATGATTCAGCCAGGGACGTCTCAGCCCTGTCAGGGTCTGTCTTGAATGTGGTCTGCACGGGCTGGGGTTTCTGTGGGCATATTGTCTTTTCAAATGTTTCATTGGTGTCTCCTCCAGGACCTGCAGTTTTGGAATCAACATGTATATGCTGGGTGTTGAGTTCACTGATAAATAGTCTATCCAGCTTCTCACTGTACAGCAGGAGCAAGTATGCTGGGCATGTGTCCTCTTCTAGGGTTCTCTTACTGCTTGACTGGGTCCGAATACAGACAAATTTCACCTGCACATATCTAGGGAAGGTAGAGGTGACAATGAGACAGGTGCTGACCACCCCCTTTCTTTTATAAGACAAGGCTTTGTAGGGACTTACAGAGGCTGGTATATTTCCTGGAGACCATAGTTAGTGTAGGATGTAGGGATAGAAGATTTCCACTTACTCTCCAGTCCCAAAGTATCTGGCTCTTTCTTCAAGACCCTGTCTAATTAAATCTTTATTTTCATCTACAGCAATTCTAATCCCCAACTCCTTTCATTCTCTCTCTGTTGTCCATCTGTAGCTGCAATCAATCTGAGGCAAGATACAAGGGAAAATGCACATGAGGCAGCAGCAGGCCGCCTCGCTAGTCACTCACTATTTAAACTGTCCCCTTCATTCCTGCCTTTTGGGAGCCATGGCTTCCTCCAGACAGCGAAGAAGAAAAAAGAGGCCCTCAGGGGGTAAGGTTGTGTCTGGGTCTCTTCTCTAAAAGGGAGGATCTCTGTTCACCTTCCATTTAAAGATAAAAATGGGGAAAGCCGGGATGGCTCAGCGGGTTAAGCGCTCACTTTGAAGCCCCGAGCACCGAGGATCGAATCCCAGCTCTGGCCCAGGCGGACCCACATGCTGAACTGGGGTGTGCTTCCCGAATGCGGTGAGGCCCCCAGTTCAGTTCAAAAATAAAAAAAACAAAAAAAACAAAAAAAAATAAAATAAAGATAAAAATGTCCACATTCTTTGAGATTTTGAGAACACCTGGCCTAGATGATCTTTAGGCTCCCTACTGGCTTTGCCGTTCTAAGCGGAAGGTGATGACTCAAAAGGGAAGGGTAATTAAATGGAATATCTGCTCTTTTTCTTTTCCTATCCCCATTCAACCCCTGCTTCAAGGCCCCAGTTCGGCCCTGCCTTCTCCAGAAAGCCTTTGCGGATGCCCTCAAGTCACAGTAATTGCTCTTTTCTCCGAATTTGTAGCATTTTTTAAAGTCTTAGGCTTAGATTCTCTGGATAGCAATACACCCAGTGGTCAGGCAGTGGGGATGCTGGAGGCTGGCTGCTGGACTTGAATCCGGGCTCCACCACTCAGAAGCCATTGGACCTTCGGCAAGTCACTGCACCTGTGTGCAATCTCCTCATCATAAAATGAAACTATCTCATTAGGGTTCTCATGAGAATTACATGAGCCACAGATATAATATTTAGCCCAGAGCCTGGCCTTTTAATTATTCTAAATAAAAGCCAGCTACTGTTTTCACAGCTGCCATGCCTGGTGACATTCTCTTGGGTGCTTATGCAGTACATTCCCAATTGGATGGGACAGTCTTCAAGGAGCAAGACTGAGTTATTCCTGGTGTATCCCAAGCACCAAACACAATGCTGCTCCTTTCACAGATGCTTATCAAAGGTTGACTGAATGAATGAATGACTCATGGACCACTGTTGGGTGGAATGTGTCATGTCCCTGCCTCCTCAGGGAGTGTCCCAACCCAAAGACCAAAAGGGGGGACAAAATCTCAGCCCCTGACATGATCTGACAGCCTGAGCACCTCACCTAACCCTTTCCAAACACCTCAATCCTGCTGGTCCTGTTTGCTCACCCTATGGGGCAAGCTTAGAAAAACAGGATATGCCAGGACCACAGAAACAGGGTGGAGGGGCCCAGGGGTGAAGACGCCTGCACCTGTTGTGTGTACAGTGCTGGGCGGCAATGCCATCCCCAGCTTGGGGCCGGGAAGGGGCTGGAGCAGCCCAGTAGTATGGCGAGGCCCGTTAGGGGTGACTGTGTGTGGCCTTGGCCTGTGTCTCCAGCCTCGTTTCCCACCCTCTCACCATCTTGTTTTATTGTGCCCTAGAAAGACAAAATCTACGCAAGCTTTCCCAACCCACGCTCTGTGGGCCGCGCGTGTCCCCAGATGGCTTTGAATGTGGCCCAACACAAATCCGTGAACTTTCTTAAAACATTATGAGATTTTTTTTGTGATTTTTTTTTAAAGCTCATCAGCAATCGTTAGTGTCAGTGTATTTTATGTGTGTCCCAAGACAATTCTTCCAACGTGGCCCAGGGAAGCCACAAGGTTGGACACCTCTGTTCTATAGTTTCCCATGCTCACTACGCTGTCTCACCTCTCGTGCCTTTGCTCATGCTTGTCTCTCTGGCTGGAATGCTCTTCCCACCTGTAAGAATGCCCTTCCCAACTATCTTTATCTCAGAGCTTACTCATTCTTCAGAACTGTGTGCAACCATCACCTTCTCTGGGAAGCCTTTCACAAACCTTTAGATTGGGCCCTAATCTTAACTAGCTCAACATCTGAGCTCTAGCTCATCAAATTATATTGACTTTATGTGCTCTTAGCACATGGCTGCTAAAGCCAAAGAAAAGATACTGGTGAATGCCAACCATAAAACTCCTTCTGCCTTTTGTTGGTTCCATTAAAGACTGCACCTTCCAGGGTGGAGACTCTGGCATTCTTTTTAATTCCTCTCTTTCCACTTCTATGTCCAGTATGTTAACAAGTCTTTTAAATTCTTTCCTATCACTACTAAATGTATTAAGGATTGTTGTATGCCAGGCTACATGTAAGTCCCTAACATGCATCACTGTACTATGAAAAGGGTTCTATTATCCATATTTTGCAGATGGGTAAACAGGCTGAAGGAGGTTCTCAAGGATGAGAATCTGGGATTTAATCCTTCAACTAAAACCGAAAGGATCTGGGATTTGAGCTAAATCTGCTTGGCTACAGTCTGCGTAGTTAACCATTATGCTGCCTGTCTTCCTTCAAAATATTTCTCCTTTCTCTGAATTCTTCTTTTACTCTCCTTAACTTGACCCTCAACACACTGATTGTTCAGGTGCAATAACTTCTTTAAAGCTCTCTGGGGGAAGCCGGGATGGTTCAGTGGGTTAGGTGCTCACTTTGCAGCCCCAGGGACCGAGGATCGAATCCGGCCCTGGCCCGTGTGGACCCACATGCTGAACTGGGGAGTGTCCCCAGTTCAGTTCTCACCCGGGTGAGACCCCGGCCCAGTTCCTGCCCTGTGCAGCCCCACACCCACCTGTGGAATGAAACTATGTGGAAAAACCAATGATGTGCAACTATGGAGACTGTTCTGGGCCCTCCCCCTTCTCTCTGTCTCTGACTGTATATATCTCTCTCTCTGTCAAAAACAATAAATAAATCTTTAAAATAAAAAAAAAAAGGACATACTGTCCTTGTTGGCTACATGCTTTTCAAACCCAATGAGTATTAGGTTGAAGCCTATTGTTATTTGTTTTCTGCTTCCTTTAATCTTTTGTATTGAGATATAACTCACATACAGTGATATACACCTTCTTTTGTAAGAGTTCTTTGAGCACTGTAGTTACTTTAATCTGTATTTATTTCTGTCTCCCAGGTTAAAGCATAGACTCCCACCAAGGATAGGGTTTTAGACAATCATTCCTCGGTATCTGCAGGGGATTGGGTCCAGGAACCCAAAGAATACCAACATCTGCAGGTGCTCCAGTCTCCTATGTAAAATGGCATCATATTCGCATATAACCTATGCATCACCTAACATTTACAGTATATCCTCTCTAGATTACTTAGAATGTAAATGCTATGCAAATAGTTATTACACTATATTGTTTAGGGAGCAATGACAGGAAAACAAGTCTGTACATGGTCAGACACAACCGTCCTAAGCCTAACTATTACACATAGTACATGTCAGCTGCAATGTGGTGGGTTGAATCCATGGATGCAGAGTGCATGGTACGGAGGGCTAACCACATTTTCCTGAATCTCCCTTCGTGCTTTTATCTACGAGTGCTCCACCAGAATCTGCAGGGAGTCAGCCAATCTTGCTTCCTTCTAATCTGTGCTGTAGGTGTGTGTATTCCCCTACCTAAGTGTGCCCCTCCACACACACACGGACTCCCAGTGCCTGGTACTGTACAAGGCACAGATTCGGTACTCTAAACACACATACTGAATGGACATTAGTGAGTGACTATGACACAGGAAGTTCTTCCTATAACATAGGACATAGGACGTATACTAGGAAGATCGCTGGGAGAGATGTCAGATGACTTGGCATCTAGTCCTAGTGCTATTACTCTTACTAACTATAATTCTGAACAAGTCCTTTGTTTCATTTCAAACATTTATTAAGTCCTATTATGTACCAAACACTATACTAGTTGCTCAGAAGGCTACGAACACAAATTAGATAGTCTACTCTCAGTCTAGTGAGCAGAGTGATTATTAAATAGGTGGCCAGTGAAGTCAAGATTAGGTGAATGATTAAACATAGGCACAAAAGATACACTTATAACTGAATAGCATTCACCCTGACTATGGGAACTATAGCTTTTGATTCATTTCACATAAGATTTGTGTCCTTGTGTGTAAATGGTACGTTGAGCAATAGGATTTTTATAGGCAGAGTAAAGCCATTTTAGACAATGTAACTTGAGTTAGGACAAGACTCAGAGTCAGAAGATCTGATTTCAACTCCAGCTTTACCATTTAGTTGTGTGAACTTGGATAAGTCATTTCACTTCCTCTGAGCCTCCACTTCCTAATCTACAAATATATTCGATGACAAGAGTACTGGCCGATGAATAATCAGTACCTGATCTAGGAATGCTCAGTACCACTAAAAATGAACTCATTTAAAAAGCTATGACAGGATCTGCTAGTTACCAACTGCATGTCCCTTAGCCTCCTCCTTCCTTCCTAACAGAAGGCCAAGTTTATTCAGGTTGCCATTCCTCCCCCATGAAGCTAAGTGCTTCAGGCCTAGTCTAAGCCACAAGATGATCTCATTAGGAATGGGTATGGGTCAGGGCCCAATTTGGACAAAGCAGCAGGATAGCAAATGTGCAAACCAAGGAAGGCTTTTTCTTCTCCATGTGACTCCTGCCTTTGTGCCACGTGGGAAGCCACCCTGAGAGCACAGCTGAGACCTGAGGAGGGCAGAGAGGAAAGAAGCAACAGGCCTTGGCCACAGAAACTATCACCTTCAAAGGCCTACCTCTGGGCTTCTAAGATACAAGGCATTTTGAGTCAGGGATTCCAGTTAAGTGAAACATTTCATAGTAAATAGTGGAAGAAAAGATTTAAGTGGAACTCTGTGTTAAAAAAGAGACTAAAATTATGAAGTTAATACATTTAACAGAATGTAAGTTATAATGATGAATATATGCCAATTCTTAGAATAATCAAAGAATGAATTAAAGAGTCAACTGTTGTTGTTTTTTTTCTGGCATATTTTCCCCAAACCCTATGATAGCTTTTATTTCCGGTCTCACTTTTGCAAGGTGTAAAGGTCAGTTTTACCAAAATGTTCATTGGCTTTATCATGTTTCCCAATGACCAAATTTAATTTTTTGCTATGTAAGTCATTTGCTTTTCACACTATATCATCCTTATTGATTTTCTTTCTTCACTTGTTAACTGGTGTAAGGCTGAGGGTGATCTAAGCAGTTCTCTATCATTACATTTAGGACATCACTAAGTCCTACAACCATACAGTTTATTCTTCTGTGTGTAAGATGAGTAATTTCATTTTGGGAGATGCGTAATTTCAGTCTGCAATTAGTTTTATTTGCATTGTGTTGTCCTGATGTTTATCATGTCTGGTCATTAGCCAGAAACTGACTATCAACAATATTGATGGGATTGGTAAAGATAAGCAGGAAGGAATGATTATGCAGTGACTCATTTTATAAGTGGCCAGTGTATTAGCAAGATTTTTGTGTTATGATTTTTGCTTTTTTATGCAGCCTTATAACTATGGATTCATGGAAAATGAAAACTCAGGTAACAGGGCTTAGTTCAAAGGGTGTGATGAGGATTAAATAACACGATGCCTGTAGCCATATCAAGTGTCAACCAGCATGCCTTCCCTGCCCACCAGATTGTTCCCTGTCATTCCCCAGCCTTTTTAAAGGTAATTTTAAGGTAAGAATTATTTCTATAATTCAAATTTAATATTTGTCTCCTGGACCAGAGGGGAAGCCCTAGGAGGGCAGGGACCCAATTTATCTTTTTCAGCATCTGTATCTCCAGACACTAGCATGAAGATCTCAGTTAACAATTGTTAAAAATCAATGAATTAAATTGCCCATACAATGAAATGAGTGATGTGGAATAATCTCCAAAATACAATGATAACTGAGAAAAGCAAGATGTAGAATGACTCGTATAAGCAGTATGCAGCCTCTGTGTTACAAAAAAGAAAAAAAAAAAGATATATGTACATGTACAAAATACGCTTGTTCAGACTCAGTTATCTCAGGAGGTAACAGTGGTTGCCCCTAGATGACATAGGAAAGGAAACTAACTTTTAGACCCTTTTGTATAGTTTGGAAAAATTTTTTTAATTAAATGACTAGAATAACCACTCAAAAACAAATTCATTTTTCATACTGTTCAACCTTCAAAAAAAAATGAAACTAACCCCAGCCTTGGAATCTGTTATCTGAGCCCTCCCATTTTTCTTTCCCACTGCTCTAGCATAAATCTTCGTTCTGGCTAAGTAGGTCTCTTTACTGCCTTAAGTGCATGATGTTAACGTCTGCACTAACTCACACTGTTTCTCCCTCCAGGATGTTAATCCTCCTGTGGTAGGCAAAATGTTCCCCCAAAACGTCCACTTCCTAATCACTAGAACCTGTGAATATGATAGTTTTGTGGCAAAAGGGAGATTGCAGATGGAACTAAATTTGCTTAATTAGCTTTTTTTTTTTTTTTTTAAGGAAATTATCCTAGATTGTCTGGGTGGGCTCAATATAATCACAGGGTCCTAAAAGTGGGAGAAGGAAGAGGGGAGCCAGAGAGGGCAATGGGAGGGCAGAAACAAGGTGAGAGGGATGTGAGGACTGAACCACCATTGCTGCCTTTGAAGGTGGAGGAAGGGGGACCATGAACCAAGCACTGAGGGTGTAATTGTACTTGAACTTCATTTGTTTAGCATACACTCTCCTTTAATCCAAGCTGGCTGTGTTTAGGCTGATAGAACTAAGACACTCTTGCCTTCTTTCCCCGGAACCTATCTATACATATTAATATACTGGATGTCTGCACCTTCTCATCATTAAGCCCTTAGGACATTCTGTTCTGGTTAACATCAAATTCATTTAAGAATAAAGCTTCAGGTCTATGAACCATGATTAGGCTATAATAACTAAACCTCAAACAATGCCTCGACCAATCAGTAGAATCCCTAGCCCCAACTCCCATAGCAACCATGATTCATGCTTTTTCCCTTCTATAACCTAGCCACTAGAGGCCATCAGGGAGCCAGGATTTTGAGAGCAATAAGTAGCTCATCTGTGTCTCTGGACTTGGAAAGTAGATAAACGTTTACTTTCTTTGCTGTAAACGCCTGCTTGTGCTTTCTTTGGGCTCAGATGCTTGCAAAAGTGGACCCCTTTTGAGTCTTTGGGAACAAGGGCAGAGTCTAGAAGTTGGAAAAGACAAGGAAATGGATTTTCCTCTAGGGACCCCAGAAAAAAATGCAACCCTGATGATATCTAGATTTTAGTAAGACCTGTGTCTGATTTTTAACGTACAGAACTGTAAGATAATAAATTTGTGTTCAAACCACTATATTTGTGGTGATTTGTTAAAGCAGCAAATAGAAAACTGATTTCTCTCTCTTGTAAGTCCCTCCCTCCACCTATTTCCCTGAAACACATGTACAACACATTATGACTCATTCATTCAACAATTACTTCACGCCTGCTATGGGCCAAGCCCTGTGCTAGACCCTGGGGATGGTCACCGGAAGGATGTTTAGGTGCAAGTGTGATCTGATGCAGGCAGCGCTGTGCCAATCAGTGAGAATGCAGAAAATGGTAAACCAGAGTCCCTTCCTGGAAGGGCTTGGCCAAGCCATAGAAACCTCCGTAAATTGTATTCCAAAACAACAACATGCTGTAACAGGAGTAGCAGGTGCCGTCAGAACACAAAAGAGCATCTAACCTAATCTTCAGGGAGTTAAAGCCTTTCTGGAAAATGTGCTGAAATCTGAAGGAAAAGTAATTGGCTAAAACAGTTTTTCAAATGACCAAAAGGGATCCAAAATTACCTGTTTGAACAAAAACGTTTATTTTGTTATATAAATATATACCATTTGGGGGGTACTATACTGTTACTCCCTACATATTATTGCTTAGATTAGGTCTAAAATAGGTTTCTGTGAATATTAAAACTGAATTTAGACATGTTAAATAAATCGTAGTATAGGATATGTAGAGTTGAGACTACCATATACAAAATGACTGACATTTGAGGAAAAGTAAGCGAAAATACGTGGATGGGCAAGGTTATTCTAACCAGTGGACATCGTAAGTATAAGGACCAGGAGGCTGTGGGTTTAGCATAGGGGCCGAGTGTGGAGTATACCAGATGTGGATGGACAACAGTGCAAGATGCAGAGGTCAGAAGGGTCAGATGGTCTGGCAAGGGAGGTTCATGGTCTTGGACTTCATCCTGAGGATCATGGGAGGCTACTTTACTTATCTGACATAGACTGTAAGCATCTTGAGAGCAGGACATTTTTTTGTATTGGTCTCACTGCTTAGAAAGATGCTGCTGTCCAAACAGCTCACGATGGTACCTAAAGACCCTTTGGGTAGCCTACAACCAACTTCCTCTCCTGCCAAGCATGACATCCCACAGTTTCTCAAACATGTCACCCTTTTTTCACTTATCTGTACCTTTGCTCCATAGCTCCATCTGCACAGCTCCTTCTGGTCAAACTCGTCCATGCTACTTGATAATTAACCACTGAACTCCTACTCTAGCTCTGCTTCATTCACGGCCCAGTAGAAACCATTACTTCCAGCATGAAGCCTTTCTCTATTTCCTTAATCTCAGCCTGTTAGCCTGTTTTCTCATCAGCCAAATAAGAAAAATAACATTTAGCTATAGTTATCGATATAGCCCTGTGGAGTAAAGCATGCACAGACTAGAGAACTCTGCCTAGGACACAGAAAGTGTTTGGAAAATGGCTTTTTT
>PVKE010004440.1:0-64714 GCA_004027555.1 Craseonycteris thonglongyai
TTTTTTTTTTTTTTTTTTTTTTTTTTTTTTTTTTTGTGCATCTATTTAAGGATCTATTTACTTTTCTGTGAATGACCTAACCCATCATTTGAATACTTTTCTGGCATACGGTACTCATCTTTTGTAAAAATTCTCCTTTATTTACAAGAGGTTAAGATATGGATATTTATTCATTCATCCAACAATATTTATATGACTTTTACTATGTGCCAGGCACTCATCTGATGCTAAGGGTGCATCAAAGTACAAAGCAAACTTCCTCACCCCCATGGAGCTTACATTCTAGTACAGGGTGAAAGACAATAAATACAGTAAATTGATTGAACAGAATCTTAGAAGGTAGTGAATGCTATAGAAAAAGAAATAAAGGGAGTTCAGGAGTGGGATTGGGAGAGATTGCTACTTTAGCATGGTCAGGGAAGACCTCACTGATAAAATCTAAAGGAGTTCACAGTAGATATCTGGGGAAAGAGTTATTTTCATGTAGTAAGAACCAGTGGTACAAAACCTCTAGCACAAATATTTGCATTTTCAAGGAATGGCAAGAGGGACATGTGATTTCTGGTACAAAGGAAAAGAGAAGGAAAATAGGCAGTGATAAGATCATGAAGATAAAATGAAGGAAGGCAAATCCATCACTTAGAACCTTGTAGGTCATTATAAGGACTTAAGCATTTACTCTGAAAAAAAAGCAGGGACCATAGAAGTAACATGTTTGCCGTGCTTTAAAAACATCCCTCTGGCTACTGTGTTGAGAATAAATTGTAGTATGGCAAAGGTTGAAACAGTTAGGACACTACTGCAGTAACCCAGTTAAAAGTTGGTGGTACCTTAGACCAGGTTGGTAACAGTGGGAGTTGTTGAGAAGTGGTCAGATTCTAATATACTGACAAATTGGATATAGAATGTGAGAGGGGAAAAAAAGGTCAACAATAACCCTTAATATTTTTCAACTTAACAACTGAAAGAATCAAGATGTCTTTAAAGAGATGGGGAAGACTTCTGGTAGAATAGGTTTGTAGGGTGGGATTGTTAGAAAATGAGGAATTCAATTTGAGGCATTTTAAATTTGTTAAAGATACATCTGAGTGGAGACATCACACAAGCAGTTGGATATAAGAGTCTGGAGTTCAGGAGAGAAGTCTAAATTGAAATGTAAATTTGAGTGTTAGCATTTAGATGATATTTCAAACCATGGGACTGGGTGAAATCATCAAGAGTTATTAACTCTTTTCTGTAAGATTCATATTGCAAAAACATTCTTCAAGTTTATAATTTATTCTTTGTATGAGATGTCCTTTTTAGTACTGAAATTTTAAAACTCTTATATAATAAACTAGTTTCATATTTTTCTTTTTACCTTTGGAATCATTCCTTGCAAAGCCTTTTCATCTATAAGTTATTAAATTTTCACTTCTATTTTCTCCTAATTTATTCTAATGTAAGATAACAGGTAAGAATATAACTTACTTTTTTCTAATGAGCCTGTCATTCTTGTATAATATAGTGACAATTCATACTTGTAGAACCTTTGTTTTATATACAGTAAGTTATATATAATTTTGTTTATTGGCTTCCTAGCCTATTATTTTACCTTTTCAACTATACTAGAGTTACTAGTTATTATTTTAATAATTGATAATTTATAATTTTTTTAATCTAAAGAAGTGCTAGGTACCCTTTGTTGTTTTTTGTTTTTAAAATATATTTGGCTGTTCCTAAGAAATTATTCTTGCAATAATTTTTACCCAATTCTAAATAAATAAAATCCTTTTTAAAATGTATAAATTAATTGTTTTCATGTCAAATATTCTCACTCTAGAATAGTTTGTCTTTCCATATTCATATCTTCTTGTGTGTTCCTCAGCAAAGTTTTAAATTTTCTTCATACATATCTTACACACTTGTTATTAAAGATATCCTTAGATATCATTTTTATATTTTTCTTATATTAATTAGTATATGTTACTGCTTATTTAAAAGAAAACTAACTTTTTAAATTTTGATAATTTTAATACTTTACTAATGTGAGTGCTTGATTTTGGGATAGATACTTGACTTGAAATCTTTGCCTCCAAACTACATGTCTGTTGAAGTGGAGTAAAATATGCACCTATTTTGGGTCTGGTAAACAGAAAGTGCATTGACTGAGGGCCATGCAGGATAGGGGTGTTGGCAGCAAGTCTTATTGATAGAACTGATATAATTTTTGACACTAAATGAAAAGTCAAGATTTCCTCATTATCCATCTGGAAACTCACATTTAGTAATATAGTAATATTTCTACCTTTTACCTCACCTTCTCCTAAATTTTGCACCCCATGTCAGTGGTTTTATCTTCAAGTACAATAAAAGAAAAAATACTAATACAACTATAGTGCAGATATTCGGATTGAATATTGAGTTCCAATGTAAATTTAGATTTCCCCTAAAATTTCCTTTTTTTTTAAAGATTTATTTTATTCTTTTTTGACAGAGAGAGACAGAGAGAAGGGGAAGCACACCCCATTTCAGCATATGGGTCCGCACAGGCTAGGGCCAGGATTCAATCCTCGTTGCCCGGGGCTGCAAAGCGAGCCCTTAACCCACTGAGCCATCCCGGCTCCCCCTAAAATTTCTTGAATACAAAGAAATTTCATTTAAAAAATAGGAAATCTCTATACTGATTTTGTATATAATATGAAGCGATGAAAATTTATGTAAACTAAATCTTCCCATATGTGTTTCTATTTGGCAACAAAATTTAATCGTAATTACCAATAAACAGAAATCGTGCTTGTAACTTAAATACATTTTATTTGGCCCTTAGTCTTCTTGTACACAAGACTATGTTCAGTTATTCATCTGTATTTACAAATGTTACTGTATATTAACAGGTCCTTTGCATTGTCTCTTTTCCCCCCTTTTTAAATAAGCATGAGTACTAGGAAAATGAGACCAAGAGGAAAATATGGTATCTCCTATTTCCTGCAGAGACAAATATCAGAAAGTTATGGTTGATTTATTACTCGGTATGCTGAATTCATTTAAAAGACTATGACAATTCTTAATACATGGGAAAATATATTTTCTCTGTAACATTTTAAATAATTGATATTATCTGTGTACATATTAATACTACAATAACCACAATAGTATCTTATGAAACTATTATAAAATATTTATTAGTTTGGTTAATTCAATAGTAACTTAAAGTTATATATCTTTTAAATAGTTAAAATTCATTCACCTGTATCATTTGCACCTATGAACTCTATGAGTCACAAGGCTGCTAAAAAGAATCCAGATTTATGATTAATATAATAATGGTATCAATCATCTGTAGACTAGAAATATTTACTGTAATGCATATATTAATATTTTATTTCACTTTAGAACTTTGTCAACTAATTTTAATTTAGCATAGTTTCCCACAATACCCCTTCACTCACATATTAACATGCGTGTTAGCAGAAGACCAGTCTGTGTGTGTATGTGTATATTTTGCAACTTGTCTAATTATTTCCTTAGGCTAAACCCCTAAAAAGTAAAATAGCTAGATCAAAAGGTATGTGTATTTTTATTTATTTATTTTTTTAATATAAGATTTATGTTATTTTTTGACAGAGTCAGAGAGAGAAAGAGACAGAGAGAAGGGGGAGGGCCCAGAGCAGTCTCCATAGTTGTACATCATCAGTTTTTGACATAGTTTTGTTCCACACAGGTGGGTGGGAACCTGCAGGGCAGGAACTGGGCTGGAGGCCTCCTGCGTGGGAAGCACACTTCAGTTCAGCATATGGGTCCACACAGGTCAGCGCCGGGATTCGATCCTCGGTCCCCAGGGCTTCAAAGCCAGCACTCTTAACCCACTGAGCTCTCCCAGCTTCCCCATATATATTTTAAAAGTATTTCATATTCATAGTCAAATTATTCTTCAGAGCTATTGTAACTCTAAAGTTTACCACCTTAAATGGGTAATGATAGTAAACAATTTCTTATGTGCTTTGGTTCAGTTGTAGTTTATTCTGAATTAATTACCTTTTTATTTCATTTGCCTAAATTATTTTTATTTTAATTTCTTACTTATTTACTTTTGAAAGTGTGATATAGATTATATATATATATGACTGATAGGTAGATAGGTAGGTAGATAGATATCTGACTGTACACACACATAAACATGCATATATACACCTAAAAGAGCACTAAAACCTTTGCCATATATGGTGCTTTTCTTTTTTCTTTTTTTTTTTTATGATGACTTTTAATTTTGCCAATTTAAACTATAATCATTCATTTTTATGAACATTTACATTCTCTTACTAGTAGTAGTGGTAGTAAAGAGAGATAGTATCTCAGTTTGGGGCTGATGAAATGGTTTATTGCCCTCTATTCATATTTTGTGGTCTGTGAAGAAAATTTTATGTTTTTGAGTCTTTATTATCACTATATATGTTATTACTTTTTATTACTTGTCTTCTTAAAGATTTATTTTTATTGTTTTTGACAGAGAGAGATACAGAGACAGAGATAGAGAGAAGGGGAGTGCCCAGAACAGTCTCCATAGTTGCACATCATTGGTTTTTCCACATAGTTTCCTTCCACAGGTGGGCGCGGGGCTGCACAGGGCAGGAACTGGGTCGAGGTCTCACCCCAGTGAGAACCGAACTGGGGGCACTCCCCAGCTCAGCATATGGGTCCGCATGGGCTGGGGCCAGGATTCAATCCTCGGTCCCCAGGGCTGCAAAGTGAGTGCTTAACCCACTGAACCATCCCAGTTTCCCCTACTTGTCTTCTTTACCTGACTGCTCCCTGGTAAATCAATAAGACTTCAATTCTACAAACAACAAATATTGTTGAAATTTTGACTTTGAGTGTATCACTTTCTTCCTGTGAGCAACATATTGTAAAATAGAAAGTTTAAATGACCATGAGGCTCATGTAGTACTAAATCCTGGTTCTGTATCTGAGATGATCCTACTATAACTTTCCTGGTGGTTTCTAATTATTCAGGAATTAGGACCACCACTTTAAAGTGGGACTTTAGTTAAAAATACAATTGCTAAACTACATGATTTCTATGACATAAAAACATCATAGTTAAAGTAGGTAAGGGTTTATATTAGTTGGGCCTTACATTTTTTTACTACTAGGAAACATTGATGTGTAAGTTTTAAGTTATTTTTCCTCTATAATAGGCATTTGCTTTAAAATTATTTAGATATGACTTGTCATTAATAATTTACTGATTTAAGAGCATTTCTTATAATTAAAAGAATAAAGTAAAAATATATCAACATTTCTTAAAGCTACTTGAAGGAAAATAGACATGAAACAATTTTTTTCTATTTTCAATTAAAATAGAAAAAATGCTGGATGACTTAAAACAAACTTCTAGTATTGGCCTAAGATTTCTGGACAGTATGCTTATATGCTATTTCTTGATTCAGCTATGTTTAAGTGTGTTATCTACTTCTCATTCTGAGAGATGAAGATTTAGTTCATTTACACCATCATTTTATTTCTCTTTCCCTGATTTGCTAATGTACCAGAATACTGTATAAAACATGTCTTAAATTATATAATATTATGGTTATTAGCAGGATTATGTAAGAAGTGGCATATATGTAATATATTACATGTATATATGCAAATTAAAATATGTAACATTTAATACCAGGGCCTATTTGAGGAAAGTTTTTTATAATAAATAAAAAATAAATGTTATTTTTAAAAGTCTTTTAAAAGTAAGAATGTGCTGACTTTTCTTAAAACTACTTTTAGAAATACAGACATGAAGCAACTGGTTTTTTTCTATTGGAAACGTTTTAGAGCCTTTAGCTAAATCTGTGGATAGACTTCTTGGAGAAATGAAGCATTTGAAAGATGGAACTAATCAAGTAGGCTAGATTATGCTCATAGGTGGATGTAAATAACTGAAAGTATAATACAGCCAGTAAGTATAGCTTTAGATGTTTCTCTTGAGATATACACAGTCAATTTCTATAATGTTGTTTTCTGGGAAAGCTGGGATATCTCAGCGGGTTAAGTGCTCGCTTTGAAGCCCTGGGGACCAAGGATCGAATCCCGGCCCCAGCCCATGCAGACCCACATGCTGAACTGGGGTGTGCCCCCAGTTCAGTTCTTGCCGGGACCTACCTATGTGGGAGGCTCCAGGCCCAGTTCCTGCCCTGTGCAGCCCTGTGCCTGCCTGTGGAGTGAAACTATATGGAAAAACTAATGTCAACTATGGAGACTGCTCTGGGCCCTCCCCCTTCTCTCTGTCTCTCTCTATCTCTGTTTCTCTCTGTCAAAAATCAATAAAAACAATTTCTATAATGTCGTTTTCAAACACTTTGTCATTTGACTTTCCTCTATTTCACTAACGAAGTGAAAATATCCAATGCAGTGCTTTTATTACATTGCCAACAGTTGATCATATTCCTTAAAATTCACAGAAGTTTGTGGGGGAGAGATGGTAAGTGCCATAAACTTTTCTTCTTCGTTAACCACTTTACCAATATCAAATATTTAGTCATAATTTCTTTTAAACACTTAGTAACTTAATTTAGTGGGCTAGCTGAAGTATAATTTTATTGTAATTTTTACTGTTTTTGTTCTAATTTTAAGATGTAGGCTACATTAATAATATAATTGATTCTATACAATACTACACAAATGTTAATGTACTTATGTTGTAATACAGGTAACATTGTGTTAGAATACAGACTATTACTGATGAAAATTGTATTTTTTCTTCCATCTAATCTGCAACTTTAGTACTTGCATTTAGGGTTCGTTTTAAAAGTGGTTTTAGTACTTAAAAGTCTTTTGAAAGGCTTCTAAAACTTGGCAGGCTCAACAAAGTGTTTTTTTCTTCTTAAATCTCTCTGTGGACTTACAGTAAACAAACTTTCTGAAGCAGGAAACTTTAGCCATAATGCAGGAACAGATGAATAGAACACTCATCACTTTATTCTGAAATGCACATTTTCAGTTGTATATAAGATGCCTTAAAGCATCATATAAATATTTTAAGATGTTTCCTAAACTATTAATGGATAAGTATTACAAAGACTAAGATTGGATTCATTAAACAAAACTTACTGTAGGATTTAGAAGAGAGGCTCTTCTGTATGTTAGTAGGCCTATCTGATCACTTTAATTTTTTTTTAATTTTACAACTTTTATTTTTTGATTAATTGTTATATTTGTTGGGGTGATATTGATTGGTAAAATTACATAGGTTCCAGATGTACAATTCTACATTCCATAGTATGTTTCTTGCATTATGTACTCACCACCCAAAGTCAGTTTTCTTTCCATCACCATATATTTGATGCCAGATCACTTTTAAAATCATGGTTTGAATTGTAGCACATAATCATTTCAAAAGTGATTTAATCATATAACCTCTACTGCCTCACCCTTTTTCTAAATTAAGGGTTTGTCAATAAATGTCTAGCATTGTATCTGCCAGAGATGCCCAATTTTTTGGCTTCTCTGGGCCACATTGGAAGAAGAATTGTCTTGGGCTACACATAAAACACACTAACACTAACAATAGCTGATGAACTAAAAAAGAAATAAATAATGTTTTAAGAAAGTTTATGAATTTCTGTTGGTATATAATATTTGGGTACTACATTTAGTGAATATTTCTCATTTTATCAAATAAGCTGTAAAATGTAGCTTTAAATAACAGTATAATTATGAATGCCCCATGCTTTGTTCAGCTGTTGTCCTAACTGATTTAATTCTCCCTGTGGTAGAGACTGCATTGTATAGTGGTGATGAACTTGGCATCAGGATTATCAGAATGCCTGAGTTTGTATGCCAGCTCTGCCATTCATTCCTTTATATTATCCTTTTATTGATCCAATAAGTTTCTTCTGTGTTTATTATTAGTATTTTTTTTGCCCATAACTTGCTAATAACCAAGTCAAAATTAAGGTTCATAAATAGGGAGAAGATGCATTTCTCTTCATGGATATATAACAGCCCATGGATTGTAGAAAAGGAACAAGAGCCATAGGTAGTCTCAGATACAAACTTTATCTCTTTGCTCAGTAGCTCCTCTTTCATGTGTATTTAGTGGCCTCCATGCTGGGAGCAAGACCCATACCGTTGGGCACTTTCTGTTCAGTGTTCCTTCCTACACTGAGGTGGCTGGGCCAGGACTGAATCTCAGAGCTCCTGCTATCACTAGTATTCAGATGTTGATGTTTGCTGTGTCCCAGAGCCTTATCTCACCCTTTCTCCTCCTACCCTACCCTACCCCTCATCCCTAACTTAAGGGACTTTAGTGACATTCTGCCAGTGTCTTTTACTTAACTCCCAGGGATTAGCACTAAAGGATGAAGTGGGGGAATATTACTATGCCTTCCTTTATTCCAGTTCTAGCTACACAGTATCATCCTTTATGAGGTCTTTCAGTGTGCTGGCATGGGCAACATTAGGGCAAGTTTTGTCCTATACCTACTATGGGGTCATTTTACAGGGAATCTGAAAGTGGAGCTAGATGCCTCTATTCAAAATACTACCTTGCTCCAATTGGTTGTCTTTTCCAAAGTTAACCTTCATAATCTTTCTTGTACTATGGATGTTTCTTTTTGAACTGAACTGGAGGCCTCACCGCATTCGGGAAGCACACCCCATTTCAGCATGTGGGTCCGCCTGGGCCGGAGCTGGGATTCAATCCTCGTTCCTCGGGGCTTCAAAGCGAGCACTTAACCCTCTGAGCCATCTCGGCTTTCCCTATGGATGTTTCTAAAGCAAGACATATAAGGCAAAGCCAACCAAGTGTTAGTTCTACTGAGAAATTCTTCAAGTATTCAGTATCCTTCTATCATCCTCCCTATCAAAAAGAAGAGATTCTAATATCATATATATTATATATTATTTGATCAAAGCACATTCATTACAGGACCACATTTTATATTTTCTTCTTTCTTTTTAAGTATAATTTTCATTTTATTTTCTTCCCAGAGGGTATCCCTTTAGTCCTTAAGGACTCAACTCTTTACATGGGCTTTGGCAGAGATCGTAGGGCAGCACTTGCAGGTCCAAATCAAGGAAGTGATGCTCAGTCCTTCTGGGCTTCCCAGAAACAATTCCTGACTACCTTGCTGTGAGTGGCAGAACTCAACACAGTAATTTAGTTTCACACACAGCATGGAAAGCACACAGGCGTCCAAGACACTGGCTTCAGAAATGTCCCTGGTAGCTGTGGCCTCTGCTATTATTCTTTTACTATTATCCTATTATCCTTTGACAAACTTCTTACTGGCCTTGCCCTTGGACACATATTGGGCACAATTGATGCAAGGAATAGATTGCACATAGCCATGGCCCTTTTTGGCACAGCCATTGTTTCTTCTTTCTTTGGTCCTCTTGGAAGTGAGGACCTGAGAGAGCCACATTTTGCATTTTCATGCTTCACTAAATATGCATTAAAATGCATTGCCTTCTTTTTAAGGAATTGAATGCAATATTCAGTAAGATATTGGGAGAGGAGCAGTCAATTCTTGCATCTGAAATCATAGTGTGCTGTGTTTAAACCGGAAGATAAATCTGTTTCAGTTGTTTGAGGATGTCTAAGAATGAATATGTAGAGAATGTAGAGTGCCTAGCCTAAAAAGAGATGCCCTTTCCACATCATGCTGTTAACATAAATCTTTCCTTCACATCAGCCTTTGTACAGCTTCCTAGGAGCCAAAGTGTGTTTTCATTAACTTTTCTTCTATCTGCCACCCTAGTTGTAGTTCCATTTCCTTCTTAGCCTTACTTTTCTTCTTTCCTTTTCCCTATTCCAGCATGATGATAACATCCATCAGCTCTAAATAAACAATCATATCCTCAAACCCTAAAGGGTATCTGCTGCCTCAAGTCCATGAGCATCCAAACTAGAGAGAAGGAAACAGATTCCACGACCCCTGAATTTACTTTTGTCAGAGCTCACAGCGGACAAAACCTATTGAGAGAGGGTATAGAAGCTGACATCAGTAACAAGAATAAGCCAAATTTGAGGAAATGACATTTAGAACCTTTTAAATTTTTCTGTAACTGTGCATATAGAAATGGTTCATGGTTTAATGGAAAGTTGTTGATATCTGTTGATTAAGTTATGTGAAATTAATATATGCTTCACCTTTTTGTGAACTTATCTTTGTTCCCAATCCTTGGGCAGTTAATCCCACATGTAAGAGGCTATTTGGAAAAAATCCAGCCATTGTCAATATAGCAAGAACAGTTACATTGCTGGATACTTTCTGGATAGCCCTCAAATATGTTGTTGAATGTGTTCTGCACTTTCTCTATATAATTTTTAGCTGATTATTTGATTATAGGACCCTTATCATATTTCTCCGTTACTACTGCTACCACTCTAGTCCAACCTGTCATTATTTCTTGCCTGAACTATAGTAGTAGCCTTGTTACTGATTGCCCTGTTTTCTCTCTTGCCCATTCATATCTAATTCTCTGCACAGTAAGCAAAGCAATATTTTTTAGAACAACATAAATCAGATTACATTATATTGATGCTTAAAATCTTCCACAGATAACTCTTTGCATTTGGAATAAATCCAAACCCTTATCTTGTCCATAAATCCTAACACAACATGGCCCCCTTTGATCTCTCCAGCTGCTTCTCATTTCCAGTCTCCCTCTAACTCACTGCACTTCAGTCACACTAGTCTTTTCTCTTTTCCTTGAGCTCAACAAAGTTATTGTTGCCAGTTTGTCTTTGCACTTGCTATTTCCTCTGCCTCTTTCCCCAGATCTTCATAGACCTGTCCCTCTCATAGCCATGCAAGTCTCAGATCATAGATCCTATCCTTAAATCACCTTCCCTGGCCATCTTAACACCTCTCCTATCTTTTATTCTCTATTCCATTCCTCTCTTTTATTGTCTTTATAATTCATTTGTCATAACTATCTTACTTTATTAAAGTAATTTATTTTTTGCTTTCTTCCCTCAAAAATCTAAGTTCTTAACTTTCTGGTTTTCTACTATATTCTCAATGTCTAGAAAAGATCTGAAACATGTCAGATGCTTAATACTGCCATGTGGATGAACAAACTGAATTTTTTATGCGGATGCAGTGCTCCTAGATTGTTTCTCTTGTACCATAGCTGACTACAACTTTTTTTTTAATATCATAAATAAAATACACATAAATTCTGAACTGAAAAATACAACAGTGAGTTCTCCTTTTAAATGTCTTGACAGACATTGTAGTTATTGTTATAATTTGGACATGAATTTTAACAAATCATACTCACATCCCTTGGGTCATAACCATTTCAGGGCAATAGAAATGCAGTATACCTACAACATATTGGAGAGTTAAAGTCCCAAGAGATGGTCTAGCAATGAAAAAAATCTTCAGACCATAAGATATGTTGCTATTTACTACCTCCTATAAAGCATAGGATGCAGTGAGCTGGTTCCTTAGATAGAGAGACCCTGGAGAGAAGATTTCCTGTCCTCCCAAGTGACTCTCAGTCTTTCCTATCCCAATTTATAAGAGCCTGCCTACCTTATAACAGTGCATTTTTAATTTTCTATCCCCTCCTATCTGGCACACACATTGCTGAGATATTTCATTGACTACCGTCATCTAGTACGGTCTCTTGTTCTGAAAGTCTGAACTATATGATTTCTTTTCTCATTTTATGGTATCTTTTTAAAGGAATTATAATCAGTTTACAGGTTCCTTCTTTGTCATTTCCAATCTGTAGACCTAGGAATTACAGAACCTTGTTTGATAGTATTTTCTCAGGCTGAGTCAGGGGAAACTACAAATGCCCCAAGCCTGCTTTTCTGGAAAGTTACTGTCTATCCTCTAATGGAAAAGTACAGCAAGTCTCTTTTATAGACCTAGAACAGCATATTCGGTGGTTCTTATATAGCCTATTAAAATACACAGTACCCCTAACCCAACACTCTCTAGTTTGCCATACCCACTTTGAGCACTCAATTAATTACCTGACTAGCTAATGAACAATGGTTATTTATTATATAATTGCATTTATCTGTAAATTATATTCAAAATGAAATATCAGTTGTGGATTGTGTTCTTTTCATTTTCATCCATAAGTGGAGTCTTTATCTCTTTATAGTTACAGTGGATTTACTGTTCAATTTTATTTAATCCTCCAAATCTTGTCTTTGCTCTACTTATTTCCTGAACCTTTTAAAGCAACTAGTCAGCCTATGTAATCCTGAATTAACTATCTGTTTTCTGTTCTCTTCTTCTTATTGTATCTGTATTAAATAATTGAAAAGAAAAAAAGAAAAGAACCCTCTGGACTTGTATTTTGTACATGCTGTATGTCTATAGCATCTTTTCTTTCAGGCCCAGTAAGACAGTGGTATATGAGTCCACATTAACTACCACATCTCCATGTTTCTCCTTCAAGTTATGTCCTGTCGGGAAAGCAGAATTAGGTCTAAAGATATATCATTGTAACATTACTATCACTTCCACTGACAGTGGGTACTCTGTGCACATATCAAAATTTGATATTGAATATATGTTTACATTATCCAAGAGGACAGTTGTCTAATCCTTCAGTGTCTCATGGAAGGCCCCATTTTCATGCTCTTAAAAACGGCAGGGAAAAAGTGGTCAACCATCATAGAAATTTGTCCAGTGTCACTCCAGAGATCCCTCTCTAGATACATACAAGAAAAATAGTGACCTTTGAAATTTCACACTACACTGTATTCTAAGTTAAATAACACATGGGCCTGCTTTAGCAATACCCTTGGTTTGTATTACAATTTATCATCAGCCCTGATAAACTAGATATCTGATATATTGCAAGTTAGACATTGTTTGGAATGTATCCTTTTAGTGATAACTGAGTTAAGTATTGATAGCATACTAGAAAGTAAATTACATTTTTCCCTGTGAAGTAGTAATGCTAACAGTTTAAGCATTTTTATATTTCTAGACCCTTTCTTAGAACCCTAAGTGTTTTATAGATATTGTCTAATCCTAGAAAATTTCTTATACATAAAAAGGTAGTATCTTTTGGGGAAACGGGATGTTAATGCCCATACTGCTTAAGTGAGTTGCCCAAGGTCACTCAGTGAGTTGTTGGTGAGGCCAGAAATAGAATCCAAGTCTCCTGACTCCCAATTCAGTTCTTTATCCTCGATATAGTTTTCTATCCTCTATATACCCCTGCTGCCTCTCATGGGAAAAGAAGTTAATCTTCCAGCTATTAATAGCCACCAAATTGGTGGTAGCAGCACAGTGGAGAAAAGTAACTGTCTTTATACTGCAGCATTAGTATAAAAATATCTGGTAATGGAAAATTTGACAAATGTCATGTTAAAGAGAGTGGAAAATTATTTTAAGATCTGGATCTCATTTATCTAGTTCTCAGAAAAGTAAAATTTCTTAGTAGAACAGGGATCATATTTTTCTTTCTGTTTTTAAATTGTATTTCCTAGAGGGTAAATGTCAACCTAGCCATAGCAGAACCTATTGTCAGTCAACATAAGAATAATGCATGTACTGTTGGTGATATATGTTATAAGTGTATTTTCTAACTTGGTTGAAAGTTTGACTTGCTTTATTGAAACACTTATTTTATTCAGCTTTCAGTGTTAATATTATGTCATAGAGCAAATATAATGTCAATTCAAAATTTTGCTGCATGTATTGAAAATATGGGCAGAAATAAACACTATAGTTCCTTCCTCAGACAGTATACTCCAAGCAAAGAAACTTTGTGTCAGGCACCCTCGAATTCATCAGAATGAAATGGCCAAAGCAGAAAAATAGTTAATTAAGAAATACAAGATAGGCATACTTGAGCCCATCAAGTTTACTGTTATGTATATAACCAATGCATTTACTTAGTACATTTGAAAAAGATGCTTCAGAGGTGTTTATGTACTTAAATACTAGAGCATGTCTATATAATGGAAATTCACACTTAAGTTCAAACAAAAAATATATCTCTTTTAATTTTGGACTGATGGACAAGTATTCCCCCACTAAAAAAATCTCTGGATGTTATACTTCTGTTTAAAGATTACTAAAAGTGTTTAATTAGAAAAATGACATGATCACATATGTTTTACGTATATAAACGAAATGAGATTGATAGAAGTTGGGAAATGCAAGGAAAGGGTAAACAAAAAATCTAGTTATTTGGGACTCAAGTGACTGAGAAAGTAGTGGCAAGAGGATAATTAAAAATTAGAGTGTAGGGGAAGCTGGGATGGCTCAGTGGGTTAAGCGCTCACTTTGCAGCCCCGGAGACTGAGGATCAAATCCCAGCCCTGGTCCATGCTGAATTGGAGAGAGCTTCCCATGTGTGCCAGGCCCCTGGTTCAGCTCCCAACTCAGCAGGGGCATGCCTCCCATGCCAGAGGCCCCTGGCCTGGTTCCCACCCAGTGCAGCCCCACCCACCTGTGTGGAATGAAACCGTGTAGAAAACCGATGGGGTTTTCACCAAGGAGACTGCTCTGGGCCTTCCCCCTTATCTCTGTCTCTCTGTCTCTCTCTCTATGTCTGAGTCTCTGTGTCAAAAATAATAAAATAAATCTAAAAACAAAAATTAGAGTGTGGAATAAGCAAACTAGAGGGTCAAGTACAGATCCTTAGAGAAATGTATACATTTACTGAATGGAGGAGGAAGATGTAACAAATAGAAAATAAGAAAATCACTTCGAAACGCTGAAGAAGTTGTAGGATTAAGGCTAAGAAAAGTTTATTAAACTTGGTAACTCCTGTTATTTGGGAGACTTGCTCTTACAGAATGATATTGTCAAGTAAGAGTGCTCTGAACCCTTCAGGTGATGTCTGTCTTTGGTATTAATCTAATTTTTGCATACCTATAAATTATGTATGATATTAGAAACAAATTAATCAACCAGAATGGTTAATTAACTACTATACCTAGGATAGCACCACGTACAATTTTTTCATTTACCTTGGATTTTATTGATTATTGCCATTCCAGTTACTTTAGTAATAAACTGGTGATATTTTATAATAGAACAAGTTACAAATCTCTGTGCCTACAAATATTGTATACTTTTTTGTATCTTGAATGTAAATCAGACATGAAAGCTGGAAATTGTTTGTGAGTTTTATTGGAATTGATTGGAAATTTGTTTTCATGATTACCCAATGTCTCAAAATAGTTATATTTATCTGGAAGTTAATATTGATATATGCCACTTGCGTATTCTGTATAATAGAATCTCTTTATGAAGAATTTAACTATTTAAAACTATTAGCAGTAAGCTATGGTTTTTTTTCTTTCCAACTTCTTTTCTTTTGAATTTTTATCCTTTGGCAGAAAATGTAGTTTATTATTGGTATTTCTTCTAACTGACAGGGTTATTAGAAAACTATTCTGGCAACATATTGAGATTCTTTTTAATTTTTCAAACAGGCACATCTTCAAGTGAATCTAATCTGCTTAACATTCCTTCACACAAAAGAACTCGAAGAAAACTAATGCCTTCTTCCTTGAAAGCAGAACTTACCCAAAAGTTTATACCGTCTGAAAGTGTGCAGCTCGATGATTCTTTCAGCAAAGAACTTCAGCCTATTGTGTATACCCCAGAAGACTGCAGAACAAAATTTCCACATCCATCTGCAGTGAACTTAGTAAAACCATTGTCTCCTACTACAAGTTTGCAGGCCATTAGCTCAAATATAAACGGTGGTAATTCTCTGAAAATGTCATGTGAAGTAGATCTCCCTCTCAACTGGAGAAAAGAAAATGGGCAGGAGGATTTGGACTCTATATTTACTATATGTGAAGAAACTAGGAGATTGAAAAGTAAATTACTTGAAGAACAATCAGTACCAAACAATAGCATTTTACAAAGGTACAAAAAATGAATATTTGTCAAAAAAATATTTTGTAGCCTTTAAGCTATTAGCTTTCTTTATCTTCTTTAGATTTATTTGAGGTCTATTTTATAGATCAAGTATGCTCCCTGAAGCATACTTCATTAAATTTTAGTTGTTTTTTTCTCTCAAAGTATTAATTCACTAACATAATAAGTCTTTAATTTGATATCTTAAGTTGATTGACCCTCATTAGGCTAGAAGAGACCTTAAGATATATTGCTTGTTCTTCAGACTAAAGCCAGATATCACAAGCCTTCATTGGAGTATGAATTATTAATTAATATTAATTAATAATATTAATTAATATTAATTATTATTAACTAGTATCTTCACTAAAAGAAATTTCACAGTTTCAGTTGATGTTTAGCAAACCTCAGCTTATTCTGAAGTAGTGCTGTGTCTAAGGTATGGTTGACTACATGTCACCCAAGTGAACATATCCTTTTCCTTTCATCTGTATTATCACAACCATCTAAATATGGAAAGAATGATACCTTCACTTTTCTGTGCTATTGGGAATATAGAAATTTCCTGATAGCAACTCTGTCTATGATGTAAATATGAGAAAAAGAGAACCCCAGAGCAATCAATCTAAGTTTTATAGTATAATATAATGTTTTTCTTTATATATTAATATGAAATGGTATTCCAGTTAAGTAAGTGTGTGGTCTCTTTTTTCTCCATAGTGAAAATCAAAATTACTTTTTTATTATTAATTATAAATTTTATTATTTAATATACAGGCTGCCTTCCTCATTATCAGCTATACATCCTGTGCCTGTACAAAACATAGTACCATCCTACATGGCAATGACTGCTGCTGCCAAAAGGAAACGGAAGTTAATAAGGTACAATTTAACATAAACTGGCTCAGTCTTTATATAAGCTTATCTTTACACTTTCTTTCCTCTGGTTTTTTTAAATTTCTTATAATTAGACTGTTAATTCCTATTTAAGCATACATATAATATATTGCTCTGGATGTGACACTGGATTTATATTATCAAAGGGAGATCTTGATAAAGCCCAAGTATTTCACTTGACATTCCATATTTCAGATTATTAAAAATAATTTTAAGTTTTCTGGCCTTTGAAAGTCATTTAATTTTAACTTTTCTTCTGGTTACAATTTTTATTCATTTGGTCTTCTTTTTTTTTTTTTTAGACACTGAAGTTTTTCAGTTCTAAAATTATATTATTTTAATTGATTTTGATATATGACTAAAATGTAATGAGTGAAAAGACTTCTGTTTCTGGCTATGACACTAGCTTATATCAGCCCAAGCCACCGATCAGAACAATTATAAAAGCTGGTGAATTACAACTAACAGCTGCTTGAAAGCTACTGGAGAACAACCAGGCAGCCAGGAGTTGAGGGTCTGAGGTCCCAGGGAAGAAGGAAAACAAGCTGTAGAGATTCAGGCGTCCTCTACCTCTTTTTTCCTTTTCCAGTTCATGGCACAAGTGTAGAGGACCAGCAGAAAATGGAATCCAAGAGCTTACCAGCTGTCTCACTAAGCTAGGAAAACAAATGAATCTGAATAGCTCTTGCCCTCAAACTACTTGCCAAGAAACCAAGCTGAAGGTAGCTCTGAAGAGGCTAAAATAGTAAACAGAGTTTTGACTTTATATGGGACTGAGGCACAAAAATTGTTCAGAAATCATTGAGGAAAGCCCTGTTATCCAGAAGTAGGGCAAACTGGAAAGAGACCAGTTCTTAAAAGCCTGAAACAGACCTTAAACTAACCCATCCCCTTTTAGATCAAGGTTATCTGTCTATTCTGCCTGCTTGCCAGAAGTAAATTAAATCATCTCTGGGAAAATATACCATTCAGAACCTCTATGGTTTTTAATATGTAGGGTGTAGCATTAAAGCAAAAATTACCAAGTATTCCAGGAGACAGGATCAAATGACTGAAAATCAAGAGAAAAAAGTGAACTAGAGAAGCAATGATCCATAAGTGATGCAGATTAAGATTATCAGACAGTGGGGAAGCCGGGATGGCTCAGTGGGTTAAGCGCTCACTTTGCAGCCCCAGGGACTGAGGATCGAATCCCGGCCCCGGCCCGTGCGGACCCATATGCTGAGCTGGGGAGCTCCCCCAGTTCAGTTCTCTCTCTGTCTCTGTATCTCTCTCTCTCTCTGTCTCTCTGTCAAAAACAATAAAGAAAAAGAATTAAAAAAAAAAAAAGATTATCAGACTGAGACTTTAAAAATTTTAACTGTGTTAGGGAAGCCGGGATGGCTCAGTGGGTTGAGTGCTCACTTTGCAGCACAAGGGACTAGGGATCAAATCCTGGCTCCAGCCCGTGTGGAACCATGTGCTGAACTGGGAGCTCCCCTAGTTCAGTTCTCTCTCTGTCTCTGTATCTCTCTCTCTCTCTCTGTCAAAAATAAAATAAATACAAAATATATTTTAAAAATAAAAATTTTAACTGTGATTAACAAAAAGTTGAACAAAATAGATGATAAGTTTTCAAAGAACTGGATTCTATTAAAATGAATCAAATGTATATTCTAGAACTGAAAAAATAGAATTTACTGAAATTCAGAATTTAATAAATATTTTAACAGATTAGTCACAGTAGAAAAGTTTCATGTACTAAGAGATAGGTTGATAGAAAAATATCCAACTGATATATAAAAGGATATAAAGAAAATATGGAGAAGACTAAATAGAGATATGGGGCACATTTAAGAAATATGGGACACATATTGAGTCCCAGAAAGAAATGAGAAAAGCAGGGGGAGGGAACCAGTATTTGAGAAGATGCTGGCCAATAATTTCCTAAAGCCAACAAAAGATAAATCAGATTCAAGAAGCATTGGAAATCATAAGCATCATTAGTATAAAGAGGAACATACCTAGGTACGTAGCAAAAATACAGCTAAAAATCAAAGACAGAAAAAAATCATAGATATACTGAGTTATGTGACATGAAGTGCATCATATAGTCTTAATATCCTGCAACATTAAATGGAATGGCAAGATACAATGAATGGTTATATTGTAAAATTGATTCAATGACTTCTTTCTTTTCTTTGGCATGTGATTATGGGGAAAAGGCTGTAAGATCTTCAGATGACTCTTAAGTCTCATTTTCCACCATGGGCCTATTCTCATCTGGGCTAGTATAAACAAATTTACAAGTAGACTATTTATATGTGCCCCATAGTGTATCATCTCATAGGTACATTTAGGATCTTCTCTTTCCCCTCCTACCAGAGTATAGGAGAACCTTAGAATGTGTACATTAAAAAATATTGGGCTTAATTTGCTGAATGTCTCTGACTATCCATGACATTGAAAATTTTATATTTTGCTTTGGCACAAATTTTAACTGTACAATTAGTCTGGCTCATGTATGAGAAATCAGTCTCTTAATCAGAGTGAGCCTAGCTAACCACCATCATCTGTGTCACCCATCTTATTACTAGTTTTCATTATGTCAATTGTATTATTCTTTCCATTAATTAATGTTGGTGACTTTTCTGGTTCTTTACTGGCAGCATGCCTGCTCTGTTGTGTTAACTAAGATGTGTCCTAAGTTTATAGCTAAGAATAATTTTTAAATGTAAACATTGTCATTGTCATTATCAAAATCCAATATCCAGGTATGTAATGTGTATTTGGAGTGGTTTTAGGTGAGCTAAAAGGCTTCCACATGAACAAGTAATATTGTGAAATAATACTAAAGGACATATAAGGAAAGGAAGATTTCTCATAGTCTATTAATTGCTCTATTACATTTCCTTTGGTACTAATAATTAGATCCTGCCATTAACTAAGGTTAAAAGAGATTAATGCTAGAAGCATACATAATTACTTTTTTATAATCTTCCTTTTCCCCCAATTAAATCTACATGAGTTTGAGAGCAATAAACTCTGGTATTTTCCACTTAGCAGCTTTATGTACACATTTAGGTGTGTTTATTTTCTAGTACGGTATGTTTCTTTTAATAATGAAGAAAGGAAGGCTCCATGTATATAATTATTTATTTTGTATCAATTTTTCTCTCTGAAAGAAATACCAAAGTCAAAAAGCACTGGATATTTTAAAAACCTACCAAACTAAATTTTTTGTTGCAAGTTAAACTCAGAATATTAAATTTTTAATCATTTCAATTTACTTGATATCACTGTAGTGGACTGTTAATTAAATGAATCAGTCTATCAAATATATAAATACAATATATGCATATTTTATTTATACATTATATTAGTTAGAGTTTTAGGGAGGTTTTGTTTACTTTGTGTTTATTTGATAAATTTAACATTATATAAATATAAAACATTTTATCAGTGGAACTGTTATCTTAAAAATATTTTGGTGTATTTTACTTATATATAAATATATAATTTATTTTATTAGGCTTTGATTTTACTCCTAGAAATATGAGTTTTATTCAAAAGCTTAATTTTTCAAGTAAAAAAAAAATCTATGGGTAAAAACAATGGTTCTAAAACTAACCAAAGTGAAGACTTATGCCATAAAATAATGACACTTTTAAGATAAATTATAAGGAAACATAACACTTATCAAAAGGAGCAATGGCATTGATCTTTATACTTGAAAAAAATAAAACACCAAATGACCAAAAAAGAATTTTGCCTTAGACAGCTGATACACATATTATTATCAAAAAGGGGTATTTAATATCCAAAACAAACTTGTAGTAACCTAGTTTATTTAACATAGTTTAGGAATAGAAAATTTCCGCAACTGAATTTGTTTAATAACAGTAGTACTTCTTTGTAACCATTTTGGGTAGATATTATTTGAATTCTTAACCAGAGTAGGCAAAATCACCATTGTGAATATTATAATATTCTCTCTTAGAGGCTCTAGAAAACTGAGTTATTTTTCCCACCATTCTATGTGCTCATGCTTATTTTTCTTTACTATCATATTAAATTGACATTTCTGACACCTTTAAAATAGCATACAATAATCCATGTTCATTTTGTTCCATGAACATACAACCACACCAGTTTACTACGTGGTTAGGATTGAGGAACAAATTGTTGCCATAAAAGGGAAGTTTCCAACTGTTAATCCATCCTACAGTCAAGTTAGTATCAACTTGTAAAATGGTATTTAATATCTTTATTAGCCAGAAATTCCCTAAAATTAACTTATTTGAATCAGTGTGGAGCAGGAAGGTTTATTCCCTGCTGGACTCCCAATTCTGCCTATTAAAACTTGATTGTTCTTAGAGCTTGACAGGATTGGATTGCTATTTTCAAGGCCCAGATAAAATTCATCTCATCCCAAAATCTTTTTCGTTTTTCTTTCTTGTAAGTTCAAAAACCTGTTGCTCCTTGTAGTTTGAAAACCTGTGGCACTGTTTTTTATTCTGCCTTCTATTATTTTATTTATTGGTCTTATTTTTCCCCTGCGCCTCCATATAGCCATTATATAAGTTTTCAGTACAGGAAATGTTTGTGCCTTACTTGTATATCCCAAACATGAGGCCATAATAGGTGTTTAATAATATGTCAACTCCAATCAAGTTAAAAATTTAACCCATTAATAATGTGAGATTGATAAAAAAATTTTGAAGATTAAACAAATGAAATAGGTCATTTTTTCATTGTAATTAATAATCATAGATTCTCAGTCACCATGCTTTGATTTGAAAACAAGGTTTTCAAACAATCTCATTTGTTTATATTACCCATATTCTTGCTATGAAAAAGTCTAGTTTTTCACCTCTTGTAATGTGCTCCTAATCAGTAATACATTGAATAACAATACTTGCTGGTATTTCAGCAGAACACCCTGGAAGTGTTGTAACAGAATTGTCACATAAACCTACAATCAAAATTCCCTACTGGCCAAAAATTTATTTAGTACCTCCAATTACTTCTATGCAATTTTACAACTTAATATTTTAGTATTTTGCTTTTTCTTTAATCACTGAATATAGAGTATGTATTCTAACTTAGAAATACAAAAAATGCTTAACTAAAATTAAAATTTTTCTCTTCAAGTTCTTCATCGAATGCTTTAACTGCTGAGGAAAGTTCTGGAGTTGCCAAACGTGTTCGAAAAGATAACTCAAGTAATAAGAACTTACAAGAAAATGGAGCAACAATGGGTATGTCTGTGCTCTTATTTTGATATTTAATAGCATGATTACCTAACATGTATAGAACTTTGCATCTCTTACAGTATTTTCATAAGAATCTCCTTTTATCTACTTATCACCTTTATTATGTGGTAAGTGTGATTATCCATGTTACAGATAAGAAAATTAAAGGTACCAAATAAAAACTTACCCAAGATTACACAGATAGTATAGTTCACGGTGGAGCCAGAATTCAGAACCATATCTCCTAATGCTACATTCTGCACCCTTTTTGTTATCTATGCTGCTTCACATTGCAGAAAAATTGGTAAATAATTTAAGTAACAATTGAAATAATTAGCTAAATGTATTATTTAATACGTTAGTGATTAAGTTTATTTTACAGATAAATTATAGCCACTTGAAATTTTTCCCTAAATATTATTTTTAATAATTTGGCCTCTGACTCATCAGTGCAATAACTTCCATGCTCCAGGCTGTACCTAGATATAATCTTAGTGTAACTCCCATGAGCAATTTGAAAAAGATGCTGATAGGGGTTATTTCATCCTCTCAGTTACATATGGGGAGGTGTCCATGTCAACAAAACCACATCTTCAATAAAACCAAAGATACATAGTGCCAACCAGTTTCTGTTCTAGGCCTTGGTGTCCAGACTTCTGTTTCATTGGCATTATAGTTTCTAAGACTTTGTTCAGGAAATATTTATTTACTACACACTCACTATATGCTTGATTCTGTGATGATACATAGATCATTAAGACTCAGTTTGGTTTCTTCTCTAAAGGAACTTAAAATTATAGCAACTGTAATTTAATGGGTTTTTATGAGATAATCAGTGTTTCTAATAATAATTAGTTACTTTTTTTTCTGTTGATGCTCTTTTTAGAGTAATATAAAATATTTCAACATCTTTGCTGAACTGTATTGATAAATCCTTACTTCTTGTGGTAGCCAGTAGCAGTTGTTCACCTTAAGTTTAAATCTCATGCAAATTTAAAAATCACTAAGGTCCTGAAAAGTAAAATTTAATTATTTGGTTTAACATGCCATATGTAATAGCGCTTAACAGTTTGTATATGCAGTTGATATAGATATGTAATGCCCCATTGGTCTTCAGAAAAACTCTTTATGAAGTCATAATTCTGCAACCAAATAATAAGTTTATGATAATTCTCAAGTAATACAGATTTGTTTTTTCTAATATGCTTTTTTTCTGGTAATAGTATAAAATGCATCAAATATCTCATGTATAAAGGGGGATAAAAAGACTCTATGGAGAAAAAAGTAGATAATACTAAACCACAGTGCTTGCCAACAAAGAAAGAAAAGATAAAATTTTGAGAGCTATGTTAACAGATTATGTGTCATTAAGGATAATGGAGCACTAAGAAAGAGATTAATTTAGGGAAAAGAATAGCTTAGGTACATGGGGATTGCCAAATGAAAATGCCTGAATACACATCAGGAATTACTAGAAAAGTAAGAAAACTAGAACTGCTTTCCTTAGAATGTATTCAACTGAATCCTCCAACTAACAATGTACACATAAAAGAAACGAAGAAAGATAAGTGTAAAGAAGTAAAAGTACTGTTTACTGAGGAGTTAGAGACATAAGAAATAGTATCGAGGATGTATCCTTAAAATTAAAATCTAATGTGATCAAGAAGATGGATAAGAGATTAAACTGATTCCTAAAACCATCAATGGCACCCTGTTGTGACAACTCCTCAATGAGTAGAATCACTGTGAAGACTGATGAAGAACCAGGAAAATAGGCACAGACAGAGCACAGTTGAGAGGTGGTGGTAAAAGGAAAAAGGGCTATGGGATCAGGAAGTAGTAGATTCAAATGATACTTCTAAATTTGGAAAAATATGGAAATTTAAAAGCCCTAGGGAAATAATTCAAAGAATGAGAAAATAATTGTTGATGGAAAAAAGATATGGAGCAGTGCTTGTAGAAATAATCTTTCACTAGTTCAAAAAGAACAAAAGTTAATCTGCACGTGTGTGCGCACACACACATGCATTAAACTTCAGTTTGTGACATGGAGAAATATCTATAAATAGAATGAATAATGTAAAAAATTTTTGAACTATATTTTTACCATATTTATCTTTTTTTTCTTTAGAATATAAACGAAACATCCATAAAGTAAAGCCAAACATGGTCAGAAATTTTGGAAGAAGTATTTCAAAAGGAAATCTAAGATAAGTCACTTCAAAATCAAGAGAAATTAAATTGACACCTCTGCTTTTAAAAGAGTTTGTTACCAACGCCCTTTCACAAACATTTAAAATCTTTGAAAGACCATCTCAATACTAGGTTTGCCAAAATGGCGTCAGCAAGCAGAAAATGACATGTTTTCTTTCACATTTGTTCTTTTGTATTCTAAGCAAACCTAAAATTCTAACCGAAAAGGTTATGTTTTGAGTTTCTAAAATATTTGCTACCTTTTAAAATTTTTAAGTCAGCATGGTGGCAACTCATTAGTACTATTCTACAACAAGTTGATTAGGACATTTTAGACGATAATAGTTAAATATTCCCTGCTATTTTTTGAAAATAAGGAGGATTTAGAAGTGATTAAATTGTGGCTTAGGATGTGTTTGGTCTTACATTATTTTAATTATATATGTGACTTTTCTTTGCAAAAATACTTTGCTATACAAATGTACATATGTGTGCCCATAAAGTTGTAAATATTATTTAAATTTCTTCATGAATAAAATACTAATATTTTTCCATGCTACCCAGTATATTAAAGATGTAGATTTTATGTTTGTTTTTATGTCCCATTACTACCCCTTAGAACTTTGAACTATTTTAGATAAAATTTGAATTTTATAGATTTGTATTTCACATTAGATCAAGATTGTGGCACTATAACCAAGTCTGAAAATAATCCATATGTTCCTTAGTGATGATGAGAGTGTGGTTTAATTATTTCTTCTACTATAGGAACTACAACTGAATCATATATCCTTGTTCACCTGCCTTGATTGGCCTATTTATCTTCTGTATACAACAAATATTTGGTTGTATGCTCCTTTAATTTTATGTAGCCTACGAACCATCCACCAAAGCAAATAGCCATTGAATAACCAGTTGAATATTTACGACCTTTGATAAAGTCAAATTTTTAACTTAAAATGTGGTTTGGAAGAAAGTCAGAGGGAATAATGATTTGAGGTTCCTTCTACTCTGACACTGGTAATCCACAATTATAGATGCCCACACAGAATCTGTTATGGGGAGAGCCACCATATATGATTTTTTTTTTTAACTGAACTGGGGGCCTCACTGCATTTGGGAAGCACACCCCAGTTCAGCATGTGGGTCCGCCTGGGCCGGAGCTGGGATTCAATCCTCGGTCCTCGGGGCTTCGACATGAGCGCTTAACCCGTTGAGCCATCCCGGCTTTCCCCAATTTTTTTTTTAATTTTGGTCCCTTTGTCATTAGGTCTGTGGTTGTGTTGCCTATTAACAATCATTTTTGCTTCTCTATTATTTCTTTCCATCTAGTTCAGGTAATTGTATGTTCCAAAATAAATCTATTTACCCCATGCTGATGAATGGCTAGCAAAATTAAGTGACCATACCTCATGGTCCACCTCATACCATAAGATGTAAGTGATTTACTTACATGCCATTTTTATCAGCAAGGAATTTTGCCATCCATAAAAATTAATAATGTCTTTTCAGGGCCACCATGACAAGTAGTAATTATGGAGAATAAATAGTAATGAAAAGAAATCTGTTTAATATATGAGTAAAGAGAAAATAGATTTGTCTAAACTAGAACAAGAATGCTATGCAATAACTCACTGTCAAACAGTTTTTAAATGAACTTTATTTATGTAAAAGATCAGTTGTAAGTGTATAGCTCAGTGAATTTTCACAAAGAGAACTCTTGCCGTCACTCAGATCAAGGAACAGAAAATCAGTATCCCAGAAGTCTCCATTGTATCCCACCTTCCTCTGAGTAACCACTGTCCAAATGCCATGGCTTGATTTTAACTAAAATAACTTCTTATTTTTATTAACAAATAATATCTTATTGCAAAACATGACACAGAACTGTACACAGTAAAAATGTGCTTTCTCCTCACCTGTTACGAGTATCATTCCCAGTTGTAACCACAGTCATATATTTTATTCATTTTCACACCTATATACATTTTTTTAAAGAAAAATTGTATCATACTATTTATATATATTTTGCTGGTTTCTTTATTCACATTTGAAAGCAGTATGGGCATCTTTGTAAAACTTTAAGTGTGAATTTCATAAATACTGATAACACAAAATGATTGCTCTTAGTAACAACTGACAGTAGTTCAGTGATCAGGAAGAAACCTAGGTGACACATCGTGAAATGTTTCCGAGAATAAAGAATAAGTTATTTCTGCATCATGGTGTCCACAGTATGTTCCACAGAGCATCATTCACCTGGGAGAGGCTGCCAAGAAAAGAGTTCCCTTTCAAAGAAGAGTGGAGAATGGCAGCCTACTGGATATTCATCACACACATTGACAATATAAGCCTTTGAAGTCTTATACTCCAGAATCTTATAATATTTGATTTAACCCATTAATTTAAAAATTCCTTTGAAACATCAAACTTTAAAAAAAAAATGTTTATGTGAGGATAGTACAATGAACCCTCATGTAATCATAGCACTGAATTGTTGCCAAATATTTCCACATTTTCTAGACTATTAATTTTTCCCTTGTTTTTCTAAAATTTCCCGTTTATTGGAGTATTTTAAACACACCCCAGACATCATTTCATTCACCACATGTTTGTACATTGTTAAAAAAAAATGACCATTTTCTTATTTAATACTAAAAGTGTCCTTGTTTTAAAGTACTCCTAGTAATATTCCTAAGAACATACTTTGAACAATAATGTAGATTTTCTATGAAATTAACAGGATTATAGAATAGAGTTACAATGTTGGAGACTTAACTCGACAGTTATTTTACCTGTCTGAAGTAATCACTTTCAGTGTGTTAATGCTAACTCCACCAATCTTTCTTTGTTTTTATTAAATTAACACCTAATTAAAATAAATTTTGTTTTTTGTAATGTAACTTTTTAAAGAAATTTTTAAAAATAATAAAAACATTAAGTTTATATTATGCTTTCCTACTTTTTAAAATTAGTTGGAGAGCTTGTTCTCATGTGCCTGGATATTGTTTAGCTTTGCTTATATGCAGGTATGATGACCTACAGCTAGCTCTGCTATAACAGGGCATATGTGTTCCTAAAAATCACCACACTACAGAATTGTGCAGTAAAACCACAGGGCTTATGGGAATAACAGGTGTAGGAACACAACATTCAAAAGCTTTGTCAATTGTTTAAAAAGTAAAAAAATATTTTAAAAGTTTTAAAGAAAAGCTTATGGAATAAAGATATAAGGAAATCCTTACATGTGTTTGTGTTTTAAACTGAGTGTTTATAAGAGTTGAAAAGTCTTTTTTTAATTTAAGTTAATAAAGTAAAAATGGTATGGTAAGCTAAGGTTAATTTATTATTGAAGAAAGAAAAAAATTTTTTTTAATAAATTTAGTGTAGCCTAAGTGTACAGTGTTTATAAAGTCAACAAGCGTGTACAGGTATGTCCTGGGCCTTCACATTCACTCATCACTCACTCACTGACTCACCCGGAGCAACTTCCAGTTCTGCAAGCTCTGTTCATGGTAAGTGCTGTGAACAAATGTGCCCTTTAAAATTTTTTATACCCTTCTACATTTAGATGCACAAATACCATTGTGTTACAATTGCCTACAGTACTCAGTACAGTAACATGCTATACAGGCTTGCAGCCTAGGAGCATTAGGCTCTCCCATGGAGTCTAGGAGTATAGTAGACTAGACCATCCAGGTTTATATAAATGCCTTCTGTGATGTTCACACAGTAAATCACCTAAGGACACATTTCTCAGACCATTTCTCATCTTTAAGTGATGCATGATTGTATAAATATTCAGTTCATGCTTAATAATTAAAGTCAGACTAGTATTCATGTGAAATGTTTTTCTTTTAAATTGTTCTTTGATTTTTTTCATATTTAAATAACTTAGAAATATCTAAGATAACTGCTTGATTAAAGCTTTGATGTTGACAGAGATGCAAGTTTTAGAATCAGAACATTTTAACCTTGCCTTGAGAGTGACATTTAGTCACAAGCCTTATAAAGTGTCCATCATTTGTGCTGGGGCCATCAGTCAAGAGCTCTTTATAGTAGTCACAATTTGGGGGGCTCTTATTTTGTGAGAAGTGCTTTCAATGCATTCTTCATTTATTCCTCCCAACAAGCCTTCAAAGTTGATGTTACAGATTCATAACCCCTCATTCACAATTCTAAAGCTTCACGGATTTTGAAAATCTGAAGTGTTTTGTTTTGTAATTTTGGCAATAAACCTGGCATCTGCTAATGTGAGACTGTTGATAGTCTTTATCCCACCTGGTGTGAACATACTGCAGAGATGTTAATGTGTGACTATGAGGTATTGCCCCAGACCCCATTGTGGGTGTTATATAAGAACAACATATGTATTCTGTTGCCTTTCTATAGTAAAAAAATTGTGAATTCTGAACTCCTAACCACATGTATTTCAGATTATGGTTTATGCACAATTTTTTTTACTTCGAAAAGGAAAATAAGACACTTGAAAACATTAACTAATATGCCAAAGATCTCACAACTAGATAGTGGCAGAGTTGGGATTTTTAACTAAGGTTGGTATAAAGAGCTGCTGTTATCCCGATACAATGCACTGTCTTAATCTACAATGAGGCTAATACGCCGCAAACAGACACTACAAAAAGCGTCAAGTATAGAAGGCTAATTCCACTCCCATGGTCACCTGTGATTCAGTAATTTAACAGTAAATGAAGGTCAGCAAATTGATTATACCCTGGATTTGGTGGAAAGTTTTTTGTTTTTTGTAGATTTATTTTATGGTGGAAAGTTTATTCAATGCACTTTATAATTGCAAGTAAATTATTTTTAGCTCATGGTTATCAAAAAACAATTTAAAATATAAGTTAAGTGTTATTAATAGAAGCCTTTGGTATCACTGGAGATAGAGGTCTTATGGATTGATTTTTCAGACTATTTTGTTCTCTTACAATCAAAACATCACATTACTTCTTGTATAGCCACAACTGGCTTGTTAAGCTGTTGGCATCTAATCAAGGTAAGATGTTATAAAATCACTGGTTTATATCAATCTTTTTGTGTTAAAACTCCAATGCAAAGTCTGAAATCACAACTTGGAACACTAAGACAGAACATAATCTTGTGTTTCAGGAATAAGCACAGGACTATTGTTTTTGAAATGTATATGTAGAGTACTAATTTTTTCCTCTTTCATAACTTACCCCAAAAGGCAGTAGTTGACAGATAGTCCATACTTCTCAGAGTGTACATCATTTAACAAACTATGCAAGCCTTACAAATGGCAAGTTCTGCATAACAGCCGCTATAGGGATTAGTCCATCAAGTTAAGAGCTATCAGGAAACGTTCTGAGATATTTCTGTCACATATGTGTGTATGTGTACTGAAACCATGTGTAAAACAAAATAAGCCAGGGGTCATTATTATGAAATGTTAGGAAAGTTTTCTAATACCACCAACCTCTGCACACATCCCTTTCCCATTCTCCCTTCATGTGGCTATTTCAGAATCAGTATGGTTTTTTGGGTTTTTTTATTATTATTCCTTTATGTTCTTCCCCATAAAAATTGTTAATGTAGGTTCTTAACTCTCACCCCAATTCTTACTCAGTTCAAAATGTTACTTGAAAATGTTCTTCCATTCCAAGTGCATTGCTCTCCTGAATTTTTCATATCAAATAAAATATACTAATCTATTCACACTGACTGAAAAATCACTACCTGACTGCTCTTATGTATGTTCTCCTCTACTTTCTTTACTGTCTCCAGGTAAGTCTACCTGTTCATTCCACTTTTTCATTCAATTTCAAGACAACTAAATGATTTTATTAGTCCCCAGTTAGCTCTACACTGCATTATGAAGAGAATGTCCTCACTCAGAGGACATCCCTGGCAACTAACAGCTCTTCTACTGTCTTATTCTACAGAGCACTACCTGAGCTTAATAAATAATCACAGTGGGGTGTTTTGACTAATTAAAAAGGTATTTTCTAGATTTGAGTACCTAACTGGGTATTTTTAAATATTGCAGTCAATGTTAGGACCTCTACTATTTCCCAAAACTTCAATTTAACCAAATTCAGCCAGTCATCATTTTAGCTATAAAATTTTAATTTTCTATATGATTTAGAGACCACACTAAGTTTCTTTCTTTACTTTCTTTTTTTTTTTTTTAAACCAACTAAACTTACATTACAATGTTGTTGAGATTTGTTTAGCCATAGATCTTGGGACCATGTTTCTGATAGCTCTTTAGTTAATCACTAAATTTTTTTCAGTCTGCCTAGCCTTTAGTTTTCTTACCCCCAATCTATGTAAAATTTGCATATAATCTTACTCCTTGTTGTACTGCATAAATGTCCAATTGCTTTGAAAGTTAGATTATTAAGTATTTATACATATCCACAGAGTTGTTGTAACATTTTGGTAGTATAGAAGACATTTGTTGTTTTGCCTGGCCCACCTACCCTGAGTTTGATTAAACAATCTCACTTGTTCTTTGGGAAACCGTTCTTCCTCAGTAAGGTTCTAATGGGTCTATCTCTTTACACACACACTCCCCTAGCCCATCAAGATCACTCAGTATTTTCTATCTTCCTGGCAATAATAATTGGTTCCGAGAGGACAACTGATCCACAATTCAGTCTTCCGTAAGATTGGAGGAGAATTTGTTTCCTTTGTAGGTTATAAGGTATTAAGATCATGTAAACCTAGATCTATGACCTCTTCCCCCACTTCATGGAGAAAGCTGCCTGCAGTATGAAGTCAACACAGGCAACCAGAACCAAGAAAAGGAAAAAAAGAAAACTGATGAAATTGCTTGAGATCCTTAATTCAAATTTGCCTGAAACTAGCTAGATTCAAGCCCTGAGTTACCCAATCCATAAATCAGTGCAATTGCCCCTTTTTCACTTGAGCCACTTTTAACTTTTTATTTTGAGATACAGATTCACGTAAATTTGCAAAAATAGTACAGAGGTCCAAACATCTGCTTTTCTATCCCCGTGTGAATTGCCTTTCTCCCATTTGAAATCCCAAACCACTAACTATCCTTCTTTCTTCTTAGCTCAAGAAGACATAAGGGCCTTAGTTACCTGATTTGTCCACCGCTATATGTATCTAAATAAATTTTGCTTATTTGCTCCTGTTAGACTATCTTATGTCATTTTAATTATTTGACCCTCCAGAAGAATTAAGAGGGGACAGGGGATATTTTCTCCTCCCACACAATATACACTAAAACTTCAAACATGGTCCTCTGAGTTTCTGAATGAAATCACTCCCCATGCACAGATTACCCATAATTACATTACTCAATGCCACTTGACTCTGTCTTCCCAGGACCAATCCTCAAGTTTCCTTCCCCAGTTCGAACACACTCACCTTTATTATATTGATCAGTTCTGTCACTATTTTTTTGCATTTATATATTACTGAAATGAACAATTTTAGTATTACTATTCTTTACCTGTTTATCTTTTTAAATCCCATCAATTTCCCCCAAAAAACATTTTTTTTCTCTCTTCCTAATATGCTTTAAAAATAAAAACCCAAGAATTGGTATCAACAGAGCTTGCATTTCTCTGCCTGACCATGACTACTACCACACGAGCAACAAACTCAGAAGGAAATAAAAGGCATCAAAAAATAAAAGGCATGAAAGGAAAAGTAGACTATCCATCAGTAATTATAATAGCAGACCTATGTATCTTGGCCATCTTTCATATGGATTTTTTTTAAATCAGCTACTGCTGCTTCATGATTCTATAAAGTGCCACCCCAAAACTTTCTAACTAGAGTATAAATCATTCAAGCAACTGGGTACTTACACTGCTGAAGGCCCAACATCCATAATCTTGCTTTCAAAGCCAATAATGAGAGAAGCTTCCCTTTTGCTTATCTTTTCTGTTTTAAAGAAGAGACCAAGCCTAATTAGCTCTTTGTGGTGACCAGCCAGCCAAAGGTACTCTCTTAAATGCTTTAATTACTTTGATGATCTTGACTCTTGAAGGAATGTACTGTTGCTACTCTTCATTTCATGGGAAGATTTAAAAACAAGCCTTGAGAACTAATTGAACTAGATAAACTCTGTGCAGGTGAATTTTAGTGCTTCTTTTTGACCAACGCAATACTTAAGATTTCTGTAACTGATTTTTCCTTAGAGACTGCATCCTCATGACTATAAATTTAATTTTGTAGGTAGCATAATATGAACTTTTGGTTTTATTTAGTAGTCATTATAATTCCCTAGATCGACTCACTCTCCCTCCCAAAAAAAGAAATGATGGATAACAGTTCGTGATATTAAACATCTTTTGTAGTAATTGGGTAGGTTTCATCATCTATCTTTTCCACTATTGGAAGTTAATTTTTAACTAAGGGTGGTGGGAAGTGATGGTTGTCAGAACTAGCTGGAACTCATTTCAAAATTCTCCATCTGTCAGTACTTAGCATCATTGCTCATAGGCCCAAGATGAGACAACGGATTGCATAGAAATGACATTTCCAGGTGAAATGCATTTACAAAAGTAAACTAATTCCCAGCAATGACCTTGATGACCAGTAGAGAAAGTCTCTCATCAACCAAAAGTCAGCTGCAAAGGGAAGACAAATGCAACCATTCATTTGGCATACAGCAGATATTAAAAAATTTTAGTTATTTTCTGAATTCACTTAATGCTCATTTAGAATTATACACCCAAAAGGACTTGATATTTAATTCTCTTATAAACTGCAAACACATCTCAGTGGTATTTGGATATCTTACAGACTTTGTCTGTAAACAGAAGTTGCTTCAAGGCACATTCCAGATACTTGCTGGTCCAAAATTTTATGTGCTTAACAAGTTTTTCAAATGGATGCCAATAATTTTTAACATTTGAATAGGACAAGCACATTGGGTACAATGAATGTTATAAATGTTTACTTTTTAATGACCGCCATAAAGGCTATCTATAGAACAACACTGCTGCAATATAAATCCCGAATAACAGTTTCATGATATCTATAGCTGAAACATATTTAAATAAAAATTCAAGATCCTATATTCTATAACGTTATTAATGCCAGATGGAATGTAACATAATATTGCACAATTTAGCATGACTCAAGTGGCTTGGATCTAGAATATTTTTCAGTTAGAAATGTCATCAGAAAAATGCTAGGGTTAGGAGAGAGAAGGAAATAACCAATTTTTGTTCCTAAATAATCAATTCTTCAGACTTTTACAGTGATGAAGTCAATTGTAGAATTAACACCCATGTGGCAAAATGAGCCTTTTGTATTCAAAATGTCTGTTTGTGAAAAGGCCAATCAATGTATCCAAAGATGTACATTAAGAAGCATTCATAATTGATTGAAATGTCAAAGTAAATGAAAAGGAATTATTGATGCAAATGTGAAATTACCTATACCTTAAATGAAAACAAAAAGGTGAATACAAAAATACTCATTATAAATATTTATAAGGCAATCACATATTGAAACCTTAGATTTGACATTAAATGAAACCTTAGATTTGACATTAAAAAATGTGTGTGTGTGTGTGTGTGTACACACACACACATATATATACACATATATGTGTATATATATATATATATATATATATATATAGTTTGAAATGTCATTTATGTTTATTTTGCTTAACTAAAATAAGAGCCAATAGTTTAATCAGTTTGTATAGCCATAAATTTTGGGCAGAGCCCATTGGCTTATTTGTAAATCAGCTTGCATTTCTTTGCAGGGAGGGGGAGTGAGCTGTTTCTATTTAAAGTGTAAGAAACAGGACAGAAATTATTTCACTTAGAATAAATCAGTATTTCATATTTTATTTCATTTTAGTTATGTGATACCCATGGCAACAAGACTATGAGCTCTATAAAATCCAAGATAACATCGCTTTTGTTCACCCTTGTACCCCAGCACCTAACATAGTACTTGGTCCTGTGAGTATGTTTTTCTGTGTTCAAGAAATTCAATGAGAGTCCCTATTATGGTTCATGTTTGGCATTTCACATAGGGAAGCAAACTGCTTAATTTAGAGGAACACAATGTCAATGCTGTCCAAATGACACAGTGAATTTTTTAAACCAGCAATTTAAAAAATGCTTTAATTCTCATAGTTATATTTTAAAATATTTCTGACTTCCCCAGAGTGGCCTGGGTCATTCGTTTTATATCGCTCAGGTCATCAATGAGTCATAGAACTTGAGAGGTGTATACCATTTCTTCCCTATGTGTGGGCAGAGGGATATGTGGCAAGGTTCTCATTTTAGCCCTAAACAGTATTTTTAATAACTTTTGTTGAAATTTTAAAAAGTCATATCTTAACATAGTAGACATGCCTATAATGTCAGAATATTAAATAACAACCTAGAGAAATAATTGTAATTGTTTACAGGGTGTTTTTAAATAAAGAGTAAAGAATTATTTTCTTTTGCTGACTTGAAACTTATGCTACTCACTATACAACTTGTATAAATCCTGTGAAAGTTCACCACTTCAATATACTTAAAAGTCTAGGTATTGTAGTGTAGTTCCATTTCCTGTGTCTATTGACTCATGGAAGAAAGAAAAAAATAATCATGCTTTCATATGTAAATGAAATGTTTCATGTCTATATGAAAGAACCAGATGAAACTACTATGATCTCTAACTGGTCAGCATAATCTCAATTAGAATTAAGGAACTGGGGTGCTACGGTTATTTGATTTGGGGATCTAACAGTTTTAAAGAAGTGTTTAAAGCCTTTTTGATTTTGACAATTGTTGAAAACTGATACTAGAACCTTAGAGTAAGGACTGTTAGGAGTTTCTAATCTTCCTTTCATGCAGTGTTGGAATCCCTTCTAGGGGGTTTCTTCCTCTTCTTGAAATTTTTAATGGATAGGAAATTAATCTCTTTGCAAGATAGCTCACTCCATGAATGGCATACTTTATTAGAAAGTTCTAACTCTGAAGACTATAGAGTTATAGTTCAAGCCCAAAGGCAGTCTACTGGAGAATTTCTTCTAGCTTAATCTCTCCTAAGGATTTTGGTATACCCAGTCCTTCAGTGAATTGGGCAAGGCCCATCCACATTATGGAGGGCAATCTGCTTTACTCCAAGTCTACCAATTTAAATGTAAATCTTATTCAAAAATACCCTCACAGAAACATCCAAAACACTATTTGACTGAATATCTGGGACTGTGGCCCAGCCAAATTGACACATAAAATTAACCATTGTAATAGCCAACAAGGAAAATATAATCATAATAAATTACCTACACAGGTATTCCTAAAACTTCTTCCCATAAAGAAGTCTTCTGAATCAAGTTTTACCTACTGATATGTACAGCATTTCCTCAAAGATTCCATTAAGGAACTAAAAGCCATCGGTTATGCATTCTTAATCTGGTTTTAAAATTACGTATTAATAGAACCAGCCTACTAATGACTTCTCTTTGGAAAATATTGTTACCACTTCTTGGCTTATTGGCTAAGATCAAGAGTGGAAAATATTGCTAAACATGTATGATTGAAGTCCTTCATTCCATCCCCATTCTTATGATGATTCGTTTCCTAACGGGTGAGAATAACACTACTATTGTCTCTGGTATTATCCTCCAAACTGCTGACCCCCATTCTGAAAGTTGTGATGCTTGAACTTTTGATATTCACATGCACAGGCAGTGATAACTGATAATTGCTGAGCAGCTTCAGCAAAAACAATGTGCCATCAATTGTAAGACACATAGTGATTTTAGAAAAGATAAAATGTGAAAAAAACAATATGCATCTCAACAGCAAATCAATAACCTTTACCTTTACCTTCTCTCCTTTCCTTCTGGAACTGTAATTAAATGCATGCTAAACCTATATATTAGGTCTTTTTCTTCATTTTTCCATTCTTTCAGTGTTGCTAAGTTGAACCTTTGGGTCCTCAATTTTTGTTATTTTATTTTTCAGTTATAGCATTTCTAGTTGATTCTCTTGCAAATAAGCAATGTCCCAATCTTTACAGTTTTCAGCTTTTTGCTAAAATGTTTATATTTGTCTTTTATCTCCAGGAGAGCTGCAGATATTGTTTTGCAGTTATATTTTATGAAAGAACAAAGGATTTTTTTGTAAATGACCAAATGCATTCCATAGAATAAAAACCATTTCGCATGACTTGAAGCTACATACAGTATAATATAAATACTTACACACAATGAACTATAAAGGATCAATGATGGATGCTTCTATCAGTTTCCTGTACCTCCCTGCTAAGGAAGTCATAGAGCACAGTGGTTACAAGCAGTCAATTAAACGGACATGCATTTGAGTTCTAGCCGTGAAATCCTGGGTGGTTACTTAATTTCTCTGAGTCTCACAATCTTTACTGATATAATTAAGATAATAGTAGTAGTGATCTCAAAGGGCTGTTTTGGATCGAGTTAGAACAAGTATGGATCAAGAATGTAGAACACTAACGTAGCACCTGGGATGTAATCATCACTGAATAAATTCATGCCATATTTATTGGGAAGTTGGTGGTAACCAACCCCTATCTGGGACAGTCTTCATCTTCCTCCAGGACCCAGCACTCCGGTCAAGCATGCAGCAGTGGAGCTGGGATATCTGCTGCTGCTTCTGGGATCTTTCCAGTGAGTCTTGAGCTTACTGATGTATTTGCCTTAGAATTTGCATTTAAGGTATATCCTTGATTTCTAGGTCTTTATCCACTGATATACAGCCTAGAAGTTTTGTTTTCTTCCATCCTACACTGCAAAACGCTGGCCATTCAACGTGCTACAGCTTTGTTTCTTCAATGAGAGTTTTCTAGTCTGTAAGAGTCTTGGAGACTGAGGGAGGAGAGAGAGGGGTAAGAGAGCAATATGGGAGAAGTTGGAAAGGAACATGTAAATTCCCTCTGGCAACATAAGCCACTTCCTGCACAGGGTCCAAATCAGAAACAGGTTTTCTAATGCACAGAAACAGGCTGTTGAGATAGCTCCTGGGCAATTTCACATGCCCGACCCCCAGGAGAGGTCTACAGGTGTTTCTGTTGTGATTTTTGTTTATACAGATATTTCAAATCACCAAGGGGCAGAGAGTATGTACCCACTAAGGCAGCCTGGGGGGATTATATGGGAGCACTGGGCCATTACTGAAATGGGAAGTGTCATGTGCTGTGTGGAAAAATGGGCTCAATGTGGACTCACCCCCAGGAGATGCCCCAGTGCTGTAATAAATGCAGAATCCTCAAAGTGACCTCATCTTATTTGACTTCTTTCTCCTTAAATTTCACTACAGACAAGTTCCAAATAGTTAGGTTTGAATGTTATAAAAAAGTAATTTCAATGAGGCTAGGGCTCAGTGCATTTATCTCTGTGTCCCCAGGGCTAGCCCTGTGCCTAGAACATTATTGCTCTTTCTTAATGCATAAACAATAGTATCATTGAATTTGACCTACTTCAAATGACTTATCTATGACTAACCCATGTTTAAATGGAAGTAATAATACATGCTTTGTTACCCTCCAACATAACTGTTGAAGAAGGAACAATAAAATATTTCTAAAAATACTATTAAATAGTATCAAGATATTTACTGCAATATTATTTATATAACTGGGGACGTTTAGCAACTTATATCTCTTCTCTGTTGGAGTTGTTCTATTCTTATAACATTATGTAGTAAAGATTAATATGGTGTGAGAAAGTTATAATTCTCTCCTTAAATTTATATTCAGTTTAATCTGTAGCACACATACAGATACTGGTCCCAGCACTCTTGGAGGAAATTTCACTGTGTTATTTCTTTGTGTTACAGATGTTTTTTTTTTCAGGCCTTGTCTTGGTAATAATCACTGAGAAATATTTAGTGCCAGGCTGTGTGGATAGCCCTAAAAGAAATGTGATGCCAGTCACTTGGGGGCAGAAATAAGATCTCTCTCATTACTAACCTCCCCCATATCCAAGCCTAATCTCTCTACCTGTGATCTGGTTCCCTCCCTTCCTGGCCACTCCTAAAACCTACTCCATCATGTATACCTTTCTAACACTTGCCCTCTCTCTCTCCTTTTTGGGGATCCTTTCTTATGCTTTGTTCTTTAATTCAACAAACTTCAACAAAATGCACTGGGATGGATGCAAGAAGTCTTGACTTCTAGATTCTATAAATTCATAGTATATAGTTCAGTAGCCTGAAGTGTAAAAAAAAATAATAATTATATATATAATCTCAAAGTATGTACGTGTAGTAACAGAGGCATCTAAAACTTGCCATGGGAGGAAATATGGTAAGGTAGCTCACATCTGACATAAAGTTATTACAGTTTTCCCTTCTTTCTTTCATTATAAGCTTCTTCAAGCAATATATGCTAATATACTTGAAGAAGTGTACTAGTTATTCTTATCTGCATTATCTCTTTATTCTTTCCAAAAATCCAGAGCTAAGTTCTAGCATTATATTCACTTTACACATGAGAAAGCAGAAGCAAAGATTCCATAGCTCACTTTAAGATCACTCAGCTACAAAATTATATCTACTTAGATTAGGTAAGATGCTTTTCATTGCAAGAAACAATAAGAACCCTCAAACTAGAATAAATAATCAAAGGAAGTTATTGGTTTATATAACTGAAAGAGGTAGGATAAGCTTCAGGTAAGGTTTGGTCCAGCAGTTCAGATGTCACCATGGGCCCAAGTTCTTTCCCTCTCCTTTGCCTTCTATCCTATCGGCTTTATCCTTAAGCTGATTCTGCTTGTGGTAGTAGAAAAACGGCTGCAGGATCTCGTACTGCATGTCTCCTGCTTCTTATCCAGAAGAGAGCAGTCTCTTTTCCTCTTTTTCAGCAATCAAAAAAATATTCTGGGCATTCCTCTGATGCTATCATTTCTTTCCCTGAACCAAACATTGCCTTAAGTAGAATGAGGTGCTGGAAGATAATGCATGATAATGTATAATGCCTCCTATACTATACAGTTGTTGGAAGAATTTTTTTTAAGGTTTATTTTTATTGTTTTTGACAGAGAGAGAGACACACAGAGAGAAGGGGTAGGGCCCAGAGCAGTCTCCACAGCTGTACGTCATAAATTTTCCATATAGTTTTACTTCGAGGATAGGTGCAGTTCTATGCAGGGCAGGCACCCGGCAAGGGGCCTCCCACATGGGAGGTGCATGAGCTGGGGGTCTACCACATGAGAGGCCTCCCTCAGGCAGGAGCTGAACCAGGGGCCTCCCACATGGGAAGCCCACCCCAGCGGGAACCTAACTTGGGGACTCCCACATGGGATGCACATTCCAGTTCAGCATATGGGCCCACACGGGCTAGGGCCAGGACTCGATCCTCAGACCTCGGGGCTGCAAGGTGAGCACCCAACCCGCTAAGCCATCCCGGTTTCCCCATAGCTAAGGTTTTGATGGAAACTAGGTTACAGTCAATTTAAAGTTAAAGTCCCAGTGTGCCTGGGACCTGGATTTTTGGTGACTATTTGAAAACTCATCCATTTTTAGTCTTATCTGTAAGAATGATAAGGTCAAGAGCCTATTATAAAAATTAAAAAGCATGGCCAGTGGTCTCAGTTGTCAGGTCACTACTGCTATACTATAGACATGCTACAGTCTATAGCATGTAGGAACAACATTGATTGTGTAAACACTGGCCAAATGTCAGATGTTAGTCTTCGTGGATTATAAGAGACTGAGCAGCTAATACCACTGCACTTCAGGTGTGTGAGAGCTATAAAGCCTTGGGGATGAGCCTCATAGGTGATGACGATAGAGGTTTATGTATGCACTTGACTCATAGTATTCAGATGATGGTAGCCTCTGACATGATAATAATAATAGTTTCACTCTGCTTATTTTACCTAGTATCTCTTTGTGTTGCTTCCTGCTCTGAAAAATGATCTTCTATTTAATACCAACCAAATAGGATTGATTGTTCTTAAAAGAGAAGGCTGTACTAGATTTTTGATCAGCTTTACTCAGTCAGTCTGTGCCACTAAAATTAAGGATCCCGAATGCATGTTTGGCATTTAGCACTTCACTGTGTAAATCTCTCAGGGATCAGTAGAAATTTCATTGCAGGTGTCTTGATAATTGCTTTTGTATTCCGCATCCACTGCTTCTAAAAGCAGAAGGCCAGGTCTCAACTAACCATGTAAATAAAGACTCTGGAGAAAGCAACACTTGGCCCCCAGCTTGATGTTTGTCACCAACAAAGGCAAGGCATGCATTAAGCTGTCAGCTGCCCAAACAGCTCAAGGCCCAGTTCAAATGAACCTTATTGCTGAAGACCTTTTCATCAGTTCAGGCCAATGCTAACTCCCTACTCACGATGCTCATGATCAGAACTGTGATAGAAGCAGCTGGCATAGTGACAGATTCAAGTGCAGACCAGTGGCACAGATGGTCAAGCTCTGTTACCATATCTATAATGTGGTTATGTTTTTATTTATTTTTTGCTACTAAATATGAACTCTGTAAAGACAGGATTAATACCCTATTCATTTTTAAATGTCCTGCATCAAAATAAAGTAATTTGTTCAATAAGTGAATTTTACATCATGTATGACTGAATCAAGGAAAAAATGAAGTGTCATCAGAGTACCTCCCAATGATAAACATGAGGTTTTTCCACTTGGACCGGGGGCATAAATGAGTATGACATTCCCTTATTAGGGAAAATGGTATCTCCTCATCTCTGCTCATTGACCTTAAATAAGGCCTTTCAACTTCTCATCAATGCTCTTGTTATCTAATATCCCTTCATAAATGGGCTCTTGAGGAGGAGAAATAGGCAAAGGGCCTGAAGTAAATGAGTAAAAGGCAAAAAGGGGTAATAAGACAAGACTAAACCTGAAGAATTGGTTTCAGATGTCAGAAAGGAAAATAAAATCTTAACTTCAAATTTGAGGACTATCAGTACAAAAAAAAACACAAAGTTTGAGATTCCTTTCACTAGTCCCAGCACTTTTTCCTATCGGTTGTCTTATTTTTACTAAGACAGACATAATTAGCCCTGTTAAATAGACTGTTTCATACAGACCTATAATAAAGAATGCAGCTGAGCTGAAGGAAAGGAAAAGAAAAAAGGACACTAGACTTAGAAGACCGGGGTTCTAATCCTAACTCTGCCTGTAGCTGGTGCTCTCAGGGAATTTGCTTTGCTTCAGAAGTCTCAGTTTCCTCACTTGTAATAAAATGGGGCTAGAGTTCTAACAAAGTTGTCATGAGTACTAAATGAAATATTAAAAAAAAAATACTGTTAAAATGATAAAGTTCTATAAATGGGATGTAATTTTTTGCCCAAAAAACAGTATGATAATTAAGGCTGGCAACATTTTTATAAAGAGCATATGTCACTTTAAAAACCGAGGGGGAAAAAATATATATTTGTCCCTATCTACATGAATGCACCTAGTATAAAACCAGTCCACAAGCTCAGGAGCACAGAAATACACCTTTTCTATAATTGCGTTTAATTCAACTTTGTGGCAAGAAACTTAATTTTGGTCAATTCACAGTAATTCAGCCAATTCAGTGGTTGCATCTGTGTTTCTGAGTGAGCTGAGGGGATGTCACAGTACAGGAAGTGGTGCCTGGGCCTCAGTCGTCCCTTGCCTCTTGGCATCTGTCTACAAGACACATGTTGCCCATCTTTATGGTTCCACTTGGCTTCACTGGGATGACTGTCCTTTGGAATCTCTTTCCTGGAAAAGCCCTGTTGACAAAATACATCCTCATTGCTTTGGATGGTGGAGACTGCATGGGGACATATCCTATTGACAGTTCAAACAGAGGCTGATACTGAAATGTATGCTCTCTAGAAAGAAATGGAGACAATATTTAAAACAAGCCCTGGAAAGCTTTGACTTTCTCATGATTGACCTGGGTCCCCCGATTCTAGGCCATGATCTCCTCTTTTAAACCATTGTAAAATGTGTGTGCTGCCATCTGAGAAAAACCAAATAAATATAGCAGTCCTCAGAATTCAACGAGGCAGCTATCACATAAATACGTGTTAGGTTTTTTGTTTTTTTCCTCTCTTTTATGTAAAACACAACTACAACTTGAGTTCCTTTAGAATAACATTTATATTATTGGTTTGAGGAGCCTTAACTTCTTTGTAGCATATGGTGGGATATAAACATACAAACAAATGTGTAAATGAAGTTTTGCTGTGAGCATAATCTAAATTCTTACAATTGAATGCAGCACATAAGTCTATTAAATTCAACAAGCTTTTACTGAGTACGCTCATGGTGACAAGTCCTGTATTAGTTTCCATCTATACAACAAAATAAAAGACCCTGGTTTGGCCCCAAAATACTCATACTTGTAGTACCATATAGAAGTATAGAGTCCAAGTGTCTTTTCTGAACAGGAATGGACCATAGGACGTAGAGTATATGGAATGAAAAGGTGGTGATTCAAAGCTACCATTTATTGAGAACTAATGAAGTACCAAGCACTGATCATTTTAATCCTCACGTCTCTATATAGAAGTTACCAACACGTTGCTCCCAAGTTTCCCCCGAAAAGAGATTAAACACCCCTGCATTTTAAAAAGCTAACTACAGCTTTTATTGCCTCCCAACTCAAGATGTTTCTAATACAATCTATTCCCTTTAACACTGGAGTGGGACACAGAGGGAGGGGTGTGGTTTGGGCGATGTATTTTTATTTTTTCATTCTAGTTCAGACTGGAAAATTGGTGTTTCATTGCCAAAACAATGAAGGACACATTTTTTTTTTCTTTTGAAGATTTATTTTATTGTTTTGACAGAGAGAGAGAGAGACAGAGAGAGACAGAGACAGAGAAGGAGGAGAGCCCAGAGCAGTCTCCATAGTTGTATGATTTTGTTCCACACAAGTGGGCGGGGAGCCACGCAGGCGTTGTTTCTCAGGGGTGACCTGAGTGGGACGTGAATGAGGACGCAGTGGCAGCCCTTCCTCGTAGAGAAGCTACCAGCATGCACTCACAGCCAAATGTAACAGCTGCCCCCATGTACTGAGTGACAGACAGCCTCACGTCAGGTGCCTCACACACTGCATCTCACATAGTTGTCATAAGGGACTCTGAGACTGGGATAATGCAGATGATGAAACAAGTGTCCAGAAAAGTCAAACAACTTGCTCAAGGCAACAGAGCTAGTAATTCACAGCCAGTCACACTAAGAATTCGCATTCATAAGGACACTCAAAAGGGGTTGCCTTGATTTCGGACGTCCAGCCTCCCATGACAATATGTTTCTGTTATTTGAAGCCACCCAGCTTTTGGTCGCTTTTTACAGCAGCTGTAGAAAATGAGGCTACTCGGCTTCGTTAAGATCTGTGCAAGGCTGGGAATCCAGGCCTGAGCTGCAAATGAGTGTGGCTGGGATTTATTTGAAAAGGGTAAGGCCCGGGGGGACCCCTTGGCTTTGGCCTAGTTTAAACACTCTGGGTGAACTGAGTGGATTGGAGGCTGTAATTTTGCCCTTCTGTGTCATAAATATGGAAAAGTCTTTCTTTCCCTAATTCATTGTCGGCTGCTCTACTTGCCTTCTCTCCACCACCAAGCATCTCTCTTCACATGTTGAAAGCAGCATTTCCCTGTGTAGATGTTCTGACTCACTTCTTTTCAATAACCCTTCTTTCTTGATAAATCAATATCCTGACCAAAGTGGTGGTGCATTTAGGTCATTAAGTAAAGCAGCCACGGCAGAAGAAATGTGATTCATCTTTGTTTCCAAGGTGTTTTTGCTTTTGCCCTTATTTACCTGGACCACATCGTTAAAGTACAGCTTCTAAAAACCAGGAAGGAAACTGGTGATGACAGAGCTGTGAGACTAAGCAAGGAAACCAAGAAAAGGAGGAGGAGCTCTCACGAGAAGACATGGGATTGTCTTGGGGAAATCACTTCCTATCTGTGAACTTCAGTTATCTTGGGTAAGAGATGAAATAGAAGTTCTTTCAGAATCTCTGCTCTAGAGTTCTATAACTCTTCTGTCTTAAAAAAAAAAATGGCAACATTCAAATAATATGCAAAATCCTCAAGCCTCAGATTTGCTCCTTTTCAGGAGCTTGTTTATTAAGGACGTGACTATCTTTGGATGATGCCTATTGTAAACCTTGTGACACACTACAGACACTGGCATACTGCACCTGCCTGCCAGAGATGCAGAGAAGACACAAATGGCATTTCCACAGCTGCAGACAACAGCATCTCAAGGATTGCTCTTAGGTAAATTTTAATACAGATTTTAACATTTAATCCTTTCAACTCTCTCTTTTTGTTTCTCCCTGTCTCTCTCCTCTTTCTCATACACTTTCTCAGTAAAATGCATTTTGTTAAATTTTATGAAAAAATTTATAAACTGCAGATAAGCAAAAAGGAAAAAATAAGAAACATGCATATTCTCACCACTGACAAATAAATACTATTACCGGTTTGGTATTATATATGCTTTTAGATGTGTCTCCATGCACCTTCAGAAAGAGAGGGGAGAAAAAGAGAGAGAGAGAGACTATAACTTGCCAATAAACTTTGCAGAGAAATATAAGAATTTTTATGAACTTTGTGAACTCTCAAAAGGTTTTAGGAGCACAACTTTATTCTACATAGGATATACTCAGAAAGTTAATAATGTATTTGAATCAGTGACAAGAGCCCCATATTTATACATTCTCTGAGAAAAGCAATTTATAGGATTGATCTTCCTTAGGGTAGGCCCTGTGTGGTTTGGATGATAAAAATGGTGGACAAATGCCCCTATCTTTGCTACAATACCAAAAGCTACAAGAAGTTTTTAGTTCCATCAAAGGTTGGACATTTATTAAACATCAACTGCACATACAATCTCATAGTCTATACTGGGGGGTGATAAATTTAGAGTATAAATTTTAAAAAAGTTAACTCACTTTTTTCCAATTAAAATTTTAGGCTAAAATTAAAATACAAAATAGATCAAAACAGACTGTTCCGGAGGTTGCAGAGATAGTGGCTTGGAGATCCATCCATAGGGTTTTATTCCCCAGGTGGCCACTAAGGACTCCACAAACCCACAGTTCTAGAAGATGCATGCCAGCGAGATGTGTGATTCCGAGTGTGGTTGGTTATGCTGAGGAAACTGTAGTTAGTATGCTCCAATAGAATTGCAGCTAGAAGTCTGTGCAGAACACACATATTCTGGGTGTAGCCACTGAATCATGACATAAAAGAGGATGCATCTTCCAGATAAGTCATAGTGAACAAAGACTGATATGTGCTGACATGTACTCCGAAGATGAAAACCCTCATTGTTTAGGAAATCTGCCTAGAGGAGAAAGGAGTTGATTTAGAGTTAAAACAGTGCTTGTAGCCTGAGAGGATCTACCTCCAAAATATTTTTGGTGTATAAGATAATATTTTTGTCTAAAATTGTTAGACCAAAAATTAGAGATCGTCTTAAATGTGGGAGTAACACATTTATTGATTAATATTGGGTTAGGAAAGTAGGGGTCATCTTTTACATGGGGGAGTCTCATACACAAAAAAATAAAGTATTTATTGATTATGGTGTTGCTTTAACATATGTCCACAAATTGTTCAATACTCTTTCCTACAGACAGTAAATCTTAATTTCTCATTCCCCCAAAGTTATAAGATATAGTTAGAAAGTTAAATAGCACCATATTAGGGCCACGAATTAAGCTTTTCTGACAATTAAACCAAAAAGACAAATATGAGCACTGTCTGGAAAGTATCCAGCCATATACCTATTCTTGTTATCTTGACATTGGCTGGATTTTTTCCAGACAGCCCTCATATATTAGATTTCATTGCTTCTATTCCCTGACAAAAGAAAAACAAATCATTCATTTTTAGAAGCAAAAAAATGAGCACTTTTGCTTTTCTGTTACTGCTTTTAAGGTAGGAACAATCATGTGGGCCTTTAGCTCATTTAGCGACCAAACAAGAAACTTTGTAAAAGACACAAGGAAGCTGTTCAGATAGATGACCCTTGTACTGCTCTTTATAAAAGGGCTTCATGCTTACAGCCAAATTGTAACTCAATGTAGGCATTCCTGCAAGGTCAGAGATAATGTGAGCTGACTAGTTTATTTTACAACTATCTACATTGATTCTGAGAAAATTGCCTTGAAGAATCGAAAAGAATTAATAGTTAAGCACAACTTTTATCACATCTATCTCTTACTAAAAAGGTTTCAGTGATTCTCCATTACCTACATGTTTAAAACTAAATATTCTGTAGTAAAGGAGTTGTGCCTCAGAGACTCATTAGAGAATTCCGTCATAAACTATTTGTACTTAAGCATTAGCCAAAGGTTTGTATATTACTGACCTTGGCAGTTGACAAGTATCTAGTTGGATTTGTTCAGGAAAGAATGGAAAAAAGGATGGTTGGTGAGATAAGGAAAGACCTACATGTGACCAAGAGATAATTGGGATACTACTGGGGTCTTCTCAGCACCAGGTGACATGGTTTTGCCCTAGAAAAGTAACGACAGCAATAAAAAGGATGATGAACATTATATAACTTCCTTTGTGTATTAAAAAAAAAACTTATTGACTACCTACCACTGTTCTAGTTTCCTGGGACACATCAATAAACAAACCACATGCATACACACAAGGATTCTACCTTTACAATGTTTATATTCCAGGAGAGAGAGACAGACAGTAAACAACTGGATAAAAAGTGAGTTTTTTTAGTGTCTAGTGTATAGACCACAATTGCCATGCAGGAGGACAAAAAAATAGAGAAGGGTCAGAAAGATTGGAAACGAAGAAGTGCATGTTGAATTTTAAATGAGTGGTCAGAGAGGCCAAGCTTAAAAAGACGAGGCAGCTCACCGTGGAGATATACGAGAGGGCCCTTGGGGTTCAGACGGAAAGGTCAGAGCTGGGGCCAGTCAAGACTTAAGTGAGCTGGGTAGAAAAGTAGGAGGTGACATCAAAGAGGTGAGGAGGGGTCTCACAGATCACCGTAGGACTTTTGGCTTTTATTCAGAAGCTAATCAGGAACTGCAGCAATGTTCTGAGGAGAGGGGTCACTCAACCTGACAGGTTTGAAAAGGGATTCTCTGGCTGGGGCAAGAATAGAAGCAGAAAGCCTAGTTTATAAAAGAAGGCCCGCAGGGAGGTAGAATGAAACAGAATCCAGCTCCAAGGACGGTGAGCTCGTGTAAGCTGACCAAAGCAATTTGTCCTGGCACAAAGCTGACAGAAGGGAGGCTCTTTCCCAGTTCTCCAGGTTGTTATGTTTCATAGGTGGGTAAATTGGACTGGAAAGCAATTCCTGGGTCTCTTGGGGACCATGGAGATGGCCTGGCTTCCTTTGCTGTCCACCTAAGCCTCAGTCCTATGATCATATATGAGGGCTGTTCAGAAAGTGTCCAGCCATGTAATATGAAGAATAGAGGCATTTATGGCTGGATTTTTCCCAGATAGCCCTCATATGGCTGCTGTATTTTCATTTTCTTTCAAGGCGTGGGAGTCTTTAAAATCTCCCCTGTGGCTTTTTTCTCAGGGCAGAGACAGCCCCAGCAGCCTCCTTCATTTGATCTTAGGGCTGGGAAAAGGGAGCAGTAGAACATTTATCTGGGTAAATCCAGTCTGTTTCGTGGATTCTTATAAAGTTATTCCCAACAGTCATTCTGGGAAGAGACATGTCTGCTTAGCAATTAAAGAGAGGTTAAAAGTGTTTCAAACTAGCTCATCTCCAGATAACCTTTTAGAGCAACACTGTCCAATAGAAATATAATTCCAGCCACATACATAACTTTCAATAGTCTAGTAGCCACATGTGAAAGTGCAAAAGAAACAGGTGTAATTAATGTTAATACTACTTTATTCAATATATCTAAAATATTGTTTTCATATGTAGTCCATATAAAATTAAATAAGGATATATTTTAAATTATTTTTATGCTAAATCTTTAAAGTCTGCTGTGTATTTTACATTTCCAGCACACTTCAACTCAGACTCACGTATTGCAGGGCTCAGTAGCCACATGTGGCTGGCCAGTGGCTGATGTCCTAGACAGCATAGCTCTAATGCCACATATCCCAATATGCCCGCATTTCTCTAGGTTGACTAACTATACACAACTGTTTTGTACATCAAGCACTAATGATCTGTGGACCTTTGACCATGAAATTAGAATTTGGTCTTACATGATAGAAGGGAGCTGAAACTGTCTTGCTCACATCACATCCTCTACTGCAATGTAACTTCTGTCTCCACACTGAGAACATGGGGGTGACCCTGAAAAACCAGAATGATCTTCAGGAGGGCAGCCCCTTGAAAAGCAAGCTTCCCCCGCTAGGTGAGTGTTCTAGGCACCCATCTGCATCCGTGTACCAGCTGGCATTGTTGGGAGAGGCTGCGTTCGACTTCAGTGAATTTTTCTGGAGACGCCTTCAATGCATCTACCTATTTTACAATGGGTGATTTACGTGAACAACATGAGGCATGACAGCACACATGCCCACACTGTGCTGAGTGTTCAGCAGTTTTTGACCAAAAACGGCATGATCCCCATTGCCCTACCCTCCCTATACATTGATCTTGCCCCAAGCAACTTTTCTGTTACCTTGATGAAAAAAGTCCTCAAAGAGAAACCTTGCCTACGTGGAACAGGTGAAATAAACAAACAAACAAAAAAACAAAAAAACCCAGCAGAAACACCGAAAGGCATAAAAATTGATGAATTTGAAACTGTTAAGAGCAGTGGGAAAAGTGTCTCAATAAGTGTATGGCAGCAAACTGGGAGTACTTTGAAGGTGACTGAAGTTTAAACATATAAGAGTGAATACACAATGTTTTATACATAAATTCCATGGTGTTTTTTTGCGGGGAGTGGGGCTGGGGCGTCCCCTCTTGTATATACATGAGAAAGGGCCTTGTAAACAGGAAAGTGTTTTGCCCAAGCTTATTACTATTATTACAACTGCAGGCTCTATCTTTGGCATGTACACACTGTTCCTGCCAGTATGTATAAAGAGTGAAGAGGTACTCGAAGGACAAAAAGTCTTCCTGTGATAAGGGTGATGGGTTCACTCCAGAAACTCCAACATGGGCAAGCAGATCTTTATTTGAACCAGGTTTTCTCTAGTTGCTACTGTCAGGGTAATTTATGGCTAAGGTTTGGTGTCTTTTTCACTGAGGCAATTTATTTCCAGGCCTGGTCAAAGGTCTCCACGTTGTGTGTTGGTGATTATGGGTCCTGGTCAGGGAAGTCTCCCCAATGAACACAGTCAACAGAACAAGAACTCAAGCTTCAGCAGATGTTTGAGCTCGGTGAGTTGCAGCCTAGGGTGAAAGAAAAAAAAAAACTGGGAAGTATCTCGGCATGGCTTGTAGAATTCCCTTTACTTCCTCCTAAAGTAAAAGTCAGGTTGTTGAATACATCTAGCAATAAAGTGCTAAACTTGCCAAACAGGCCAAATCAATAGCAAGGACATTGAGGGCAGTAGAGGAAAGAATTAAAGAAATACACAGGTATTTTACTGGACTATAAGCATCTTGAGGATTGGGTCTGTTTGGATACATAGTCCCACCTTTTGCTGAGTAAATGAGTGATGTGACTAATATATTTTATTATTCTTTGTTCCCCAGACAACAAATCCCTTATGCCTTTCACAAAGCCAAGTTATAGAATTCTAAAGATTGTGTAATTGGTCCAGATGGTTTTTAAGTCTTTATGAGACCCTATAATTCTGCAATTTGACAGGAAATATACTAATGAGTAGCAAAGACCATTAGGCCTAAAAAATGAACATTTTAATTGCATTTTGAGGTAGCTACTACAAGCAATAGTTATCAATATTGTTTCTTGGCCCACACTAACCTAAAAGCAAGACCCAAACTAGTATAAATATAAAATTCTATTGAGTGAGAAGGGTTTTTTGTTTGGTTGATTGGTTTTGGTGTTTGGTTCTTGCTGGTGGGCAAAGCACTGAATGAGGAAGCCCCTGATGTCAGGCACTGGCCATGGATCTCTGTGTCCTCAGCAATTACTAGACCCTTGTGGGCCCTGGTATTCTTAACTGAACCAGATGATCAGACAAATACTATGGGCTCTGATTTTTTATATGAGCTTAAGTGAAGAAGCTGCCCAGGGCCACATCTTTGCCCAAGGGCTGTGACAAATATATTGAGGTCTCATAATTCCCCAAGCTTTCGATGGAATGCTTTGTTCTCTCCAGTTTCTCCAGGCCCAATGTAAATATGCAGAATGATTCATATTTGCAGCAGTGAAGGTCATCGAATTCCAGGAAGTCCAGGACATTCTCTGAAGCTCAGGAGAAAAACCATCAGTTTGAAAAGTGAGCAGTTGATAGGCTCCAGGGTAGACCTTCCCAAAGGTGGGCAGGGGGCTAATTTTCCTCTGAGCTATCTTTCCGCATCCAATCCAGCTCATTGCCAGAGTAATTGCCCTAAAACAAAAGTCAGAGCTAGTCATCCCCTTATTCACAATCCCTAGGCAACTCCTCAACACCTGCAGAATGAAATATAAACACCTTCATGAGGGACTGCAGACTGTTGCCATCTGACCCCAAACCATCACTCCAACTTCATATCATGTTACATCCCTCCGTGCACACTGGGTGATACTCCAGCCCACTGGATATCTCATCTTTCTTTGAATTTTATGTACATGTGTCCCCCTACATCTGTGTTTTGAGCTACAATGCCCTCTCTTACCTTTCTGGTCCACCCAAATCTTTTTTCATTCTTCCACGGCCTATTCAAACATCTCCCCTGATGTCTACAGCCCACTAAGTACCCCTGTCCCCCATGATAGACTACTTACCCCTTCTTACTGCTTTAATTCTGCTTTTGATTAGGGTTCACTGTATAAATGTCTGTTCCTCCCTCCTCTGCAGCTTTATTGCTGATGACATGGATCATATCTTATGAATATTGTTTTCCCCACAGTTCCTATTATAGTCATGTGTTCTTAACAATGAAGATGCATCCTGAGAAACACATCATTAGGCAATTTCATCATTGTGTGAACACCCTAGGGTGCATTTACTTAAGTCTAGATGGTGTAGCCTACACACACCTAGGCTATATGGTATAGCCCATTGCTCCTAAGCTGCAAGCCTGTACAGCATGTTACTGCACTAGATACTATAGAGAATTGTAACACAATGCCAAATATCTATGTATCTAAATACAGAAAAAGTATAGTAAAAATGCCATACAAAAGTTAAAAAACGGTACCTGTATGGGGCACTTACTGTGGATGAAGCTTGCAGGATTGGAAGTTGCTCTGGGTGAGTCGGTAAGGAAGTAGTCAGTGAACGTGAAGACCTAGGACACACCGTACATGACTATAGATTTTCTAAGCGCTGTCCCACAAGCCTTCCCACTACTCAGAAATAGAACATTGAAGCTGTTAAGACTGCTCCACAAATAGGGATGCGGGCTGAATGGACTGGAAATATCAAGGAGAAACTGGCTGGCATAGCTCACCATGACAGTGATTGTCAGGAGGGGGTCAAAGGCAGCCTGAGGGTCAGTAGGCTAAGAAATCAAGATGGTGAAATAAAGGAACACAGGGGATTGTCATGGCAATGTGGTTGTGGCTATTGCATATTGGAGCATTGGTCAGATTAAGGAACTTTGTGGTATTCATTTATAAACAGGGTGTTCAGGGGACACCGGAATAGCTCATCAGGTTGAACACTTGTCTTGCAATCTCAAGGTCTGGTGTTTGATTCCCAGCGCTGGCCCATGCAAACCCATATGTTGAACTGCATGCACATTGGTAATTGCCTAGATAGCAGTGAAGGTACTTGCCTTCCATGAGGGAGGCCCCCAGTTTGGTTCAGCCCCGAGGGTCCCACAGCCACCTGTGTGGAATGAAACTATGTCATGACTAACGATGTAAACAACTATGGAGACTGCTCTGGGCCCTCCCTCCTTCTCACTCTTACTCACACATTCTTTCAAACAATAAACAAAAAAATCTAAAAAAAAAAAAAAGATAAGTGGAAGTTTAACATGGAGAGGTTATTAAGCCAAGGATTCAATATTTTGTCTTTGGAAATCTGTTTTTGGTTCTATTGATCCTACCTATCAGGCACAAAGGGCTCTCTCTAGCATAGAATTGTTACAACCTGAAACAAATGCTATAGTCAGCAACAGGCTTGCTCCTCACACCCACAGAAAGCTTTAATTGGGGAAGCCTGGATGGCTCAGTGGGTTGGGCGCTCACTTTGCATCGCCGGGGACCGAGGATTGAATCCCGGCCCCGGCCCGTGCAGAACCATGTGCTGAGCTGGGAGCTCCCCCAGTTCAGTTCTCTCTCTCTCTCTGTCTCTGTATATATCTCTCTCTCTCTCTCTGTCAAAAATAAAAATATATTAAAAAAAAAAGAAAGCTTTAATTAAATTGGCAGTAGCACTTAGTGTTTGCTAAGGTAGATACTGTGGACCTCTGTCCTTGTACAGGATCTTAGGTCCTCAACAGAGAATTTGTAGCAATGTACTCTCAAGACCATTATGTGGGGAAGCTGGGATGGTTCAGTGAGTTGAGTGTTCACTTGAAGCGCCAGGGTCCAAGGATCGAATCCCAGCCACTACCCATGTGGAACCCATACGCTGAACTGGGGTATGCCCCCAGTTCAGTTCTCACTGGGGTGAGCTTCCCATGCAGGAGGCCCCCGGCCAGGTCCTGCCCTGCGTAGTCCCGTGCCTACCTGTGGAATGAAACTATGTAGAAAACTAATGATGAGCAACTATGGAGACTGCTCTAGGCCCTTCCTTATTTCTCTGTCTCTCTCTCTCTCTTTGTCAAAAGCAATAAAAATAAATCTTTTTTTTTTTAAGAAAACCACCACGCTAGACCTGGCTGTAGCCCCACCTAAATCTGTAGCGCTGGGAGACAGGCTTCTCTGTGCCAAACAGATCAGTGGCTATCTCATTGGGATGTAACCTGTGCACACAAAATTGAGGTACTATAAGTGAGAGGAAATCTGTTGCTGAGCCCCATGGATATTGTTCTCGTCAGAGAACAATATCCCCCTGAACCATCCTTCCATTTCTTATAAGAAATGTAACTCCATTATAATATTATGGGACCATTGTCAAATATGTGATATGTCATTGAGCAAAATGTTATTAAATGGTGCATGAGTTATATGGCCTTGATCATTGTAGTTGATCAGATAGTTTGTCAGATAAAGTGATGGGAAGCTGACTTATGTCTCTTACTTGAGCGAGAATTTCACCTGGCATTGGTGGGATAAGATCCATGATAAATACTTCCCTGCTGAAACAAAATGAAACTATCTGAAAGATTTTTGTGGGAGAATGAGCACTGGAGTAAGAGTCAGAAAACCATGTTTGGGCATTGGCAGGGAAGGCAATACACACAGAGTTATGGGTAGAAACTGCAGGGGTTCACCAATATCTAGTGGCCCTTTCTCTTGGTAATAGAACACCCAAGTTTTAACTGAGATTCCTGACTGTCCATCTGAAGACTATATTGCTGAGTCATCCTTGAAACCAGCTATCAAAGTTTTGGTAAAAGGAATGTGAGTGAAACACATACATGCAACATCAGGTGTGTGCCTTTAAAATGAAAGGTCTGCCCTTCACTTCCTATTTTTCTCCCTTCCCACATATAGCAGTGTGGAATCAGGGGAAGTGGCAACATATATTTGAGTCTGAAGACGAGAGCAGCTTCCTAGCATGTGAGGGGACCACCTACTCCATCCCTACTACAGTGTTCCCTCGCCACTTCGCGCTTCATGTTTTGTGGCTTCAGTGCTTCGCGGGTTTTTCCAAAATATTCATCAAAAAATAAAAATGAAAAAATACAACCATGTCGGCAGCCACATGGCGGAAAGGAGCGCTGTTTCATGTTCATGCACGAGAGAGAAAGAGGCTCCGAGTGAGCCTAACGCTTCTACGAGTCACGTGAGAGCCTCTCCTCCGCCCCCCACACAAGCCTCTCCGCCTCTCTCAGAAAGCAATGGTGATTCATGTTTATTACTGTATAAGGTTTTGTCATTCACCTTATTCATTAGCACTGACACGTTTAAGTAAATACGTATACCGTTGTCATTTTTGTCTTAAATGAGTAAAGTATGAATACTGTTTACATATTTAAAACATTCTTGTACCCGCATACACGCAAATTCCTAGGGGCAAATCCTACTTCGCGGTTTTTCAGCTTTCGCGGAAGGTTCTGGTCCCCATTAACCGCGAAAAACGAGGGATCACTGTACTCCCTGTCTCCCTGGGTGGACAGCCTCGTCCTCCTAATTGCTCAAGCTAAAAATCTGAGAGCTTTCATCGCTCCTTCTCACAAAGAAAGATATCAAGTCCATCAACAAATCCCTTTGGCTCTGTCTTCAAAGAAATACAGAATCTTTTCGAATCTCACCACCTTTTACCTGGATGATTACAATAGCTTTTTATGACTTCACAGCTCTTGCCCTAATACCCTCACCCCCACCCATCAGTTTGTTTTCAATAGAGAAGCCAGAGTAAGCCTTAAGAAGCCCTAAACAGTGTACTATAAGGACCTTCATGGTCCGGACCCTTTATCTCTCTGTTCTCACCTATTACTCTCTACACACTTCTCTGCTCCACATGTGTAACAGCTCCTTGCTGTCTCAGGGCCTTTGCACAGGTGTTCAGTCTGCCTGAAATGATCTTCCTCTAGGTAGACACATGGTTGACTCACACACTAAATGTTAATTTTTTAATTAGGCTTATCCTGAAACGCCTCTTAAAAATTGCAGTTCTGCCTCCACCCCCATCCTCCTCATTATTCCCTTGGTTTTCTCTCCTTTGCCCTTATCACTTTCTAATATACCGTATCATTCATTCATATTTTCAATACTTACTGTCTCTGCCTCCCTCTAGAATATAAGCTCCATGTGGGCAAAGATTTGTCCACATTTTTTTCACCACTGTATCTCCTGTGTCCTGGTATATAATAAGCACTCAATAAATATTTGTTGAAGGAATAAAAGTCATAGGGACTCTGAGAGCCCAGCACCATGGTTCTGCTGTATCAGGTCCTGGATGATTACATAACACAGTAAGTTAGGTCTTTGGTATAGCAGCCAATTCCACGTTTTAACTAATACAAAGGTTAGGGGCTTGGGCTTTGGACTCCAGAATACTCGATTCAGTCCTTCTACTCCCTTGCTTGAAACCCTTCAATGGCTGCTCATCTCCATAAATGTAATTTACAATATTCTTTACCAGCCAATAAGACTCAATGTAATCTGGTCTCTGACTTCGTCTTCAACTTCACATATTATTCTGCCCACGTCTGTTTCCTTACTAGGGCCTTTGTGCCCACTCTTCTACCTGCCTGAAACACTCCTCCCACACCCAGAAGTTCACAGGACAGCCTCCTTGTCATCAGTTCACTGTCCACCACCTCAGAAAATTTCTCCCTATCTAGACACCCAATCTAAAAACAGAGCCCTGCTTTTGCCAGCCCACGTTCACTCTATCGCTCCAGCCGCTCTGCATTCTTGATAGCATTTAACATACCTGTGCATTGAATTTCGAATTCTTTGCCTCCTAGTATTGTCTGCTAAAATTGGGAATTGGGAGTTTTATCCATCAGCTCCCACCTCTGTTGGTTGAAGTTTGCCTCCATGGGTGTTAATTCCTTGCCTAATTCTGAGTTGCCTGTGGGCCAAGATAGCTCTGGGGACAGAAAACAAGAATGCTAGGTGCCCATTTGAGGTGACATGTTATCGGTGCCAAGGGATGGGAGCACTCAGGGAGCAGCTGAACTTGGGTAAGGCTGAGGGCCTGGGAGGGGCGCAGTAGCTTCTGATACACTTCAGTCTCTCCTCATGTCCCCTACGGGTTTATACACTTTATAAAAAGAGACTGTCTCTACTACTCTATTCTGAGTGCACAGAGCAGTGCCTGGCCTTAGCTGGTGGCCAGCAAATTTTAGCTGAATGAATGAATTAAATTCCTTAGCCTTCCTTTGTCTCTCTTTTCTCACCTGTAAAAGGATAATAAAAATCCAATTGATCTTGCGTGGTTATTGTGAGGATTAAGTCAAATGAAATATGGAAGGTGTTTAAAACAGAAAAAGACCACAATAAATTGTAAGCTCTGATGATTCAGCTATGTGATTTTGATGTAGGGAAGATCACTTACCGGTAATTCTTCTAGGCTTCAGTTTTTAAGTAATCATAGCTTTACCTTTTTCCAAGTTGGAAAAAGAGCAAAATGTGATGAACTGCAACAGTGACAGTATTATATAGATCTGCACTATTATCACTCATCATCCTTGCTTCCAAATTGTGGGGGTTAGTTACAGGTGGAAAGGCAGGCAACATTCTTGTCCTCATGAGGCTTCTAGTCTAATAAGGGAGACAGAAAATAAACAGAGTAGATAAAGATTTATTTATTTTTTATTGATTTTGACAGACAGAGAGAGACAAAAACAGAAAGAGACAGAGAGAAGGGGGAGGGCCCAGAGCAGTATCCACAGTTGTACATCATCAGTTTTCAATATGGTTTCATTCCACATGGGTGGGCAGGGGCCTGGCAGAGCGGGAACTGGGCTGGGGGCCTCCCGCATGGGTGGCAAGCCCCCTAAGGCAGGGACCAAACTGGGGGGCGAGAACTGAACTGGGGGCCTTCCTCATGGGAAGCACACCCCAGTTCAGCATATGGGTCCACAAGGGCAGGGACTGGGATTCGATCCTCAGTCCCTGGGGCTTCAAAGCGAGCATTTAACCCACTGAGCCATCCCAGCTTTCCCCCAAAAGAATAGATATAGCAGGAACTGGCCCAGATTTTTTGTGTTCTAGGCAATCACTTGACCTCTATGGGCCCCAGTCTTCATAGCTAGACTAGATTATCTATCAAATTCTAGGGGTTCTGACTTTTTAAAATATAAACTTAAGTGGAGAAGCTGCCCAGAAAATAAGAAATTACACAAAATCCCGACAGAGAGGAGGAAATAAGCTGAGTATTCTTGTCAAATACATTGTTTTGTTTACCAATCAGGATATGCTAAGCAATGCTGTGGCAGCAAATATCGAAGGTCTATTTCTTAATCTCAGACTACATGTCTATTCTACTCTGCCAGGAAGATGTTTGTGCTCACTCAGGGTCAAAGCTTCTACCACTTGGAATGTCATGAGTGACATAGAGGTAAGGAACAGAGAGGGCTAGAGTCACACATTGGCAATTAAGTGCTCCAGCCTGAAAATGACACATCACTTCTGCCTACGTCCATTGACTAGTCCTATGGCCTGTCCAGCTGCAAGTGGGGTGGGGAGGGAGGGTGAGTATCCTCCAGGGGAGGAAAACTTGATGCAGACCAACAATGGAAATTTTTACTACATTTAATAATCTTCTTTTCCCACATAATAAGATATCATAATAATATTTCCAAGATGTTCAATATATCATGAGCATTTCAAAGATCTCTTATTATGGGAAAACTCAAACACACACACAAAACAGGGCAGTATAATGAGCCTTCAGGTATCCATCAGCCATCAACACACCACTATTTTTAAACACCGAAAACAATTTTATTGTATAAATGAGCTTCATTTTTTTATCCAACCTCTTGTGTTGAACATTTGAGTATTGCCAAATTTTGCCACTACAAACCATAGGGCCGTAAACATTCTCACTCAAAAGTTGTCACTTATTTGATTATTTCAATATGATAAAATGCTTCAGCCCTTTTAATGACAACTTCCAGACCCACCTTCCTTTCTATCAACTGATTTCCTGGGCCAGTGCTCACACACACCAGGGCGGCACAGAATCCCGAGATGATGGAAAGGACACGGCAGCAAGGAAAACTTCGAAGCAAAATGCGTTTCTATTTTCAACAATACTCTTGACCTGTATATATTCAAGGAAAATATGACTAATATGTAATTTTTAAGACTGAATTAAAATATGATTTTTGGTTTAAGAGTTTAGCATCTCTTAGAAGTTTATTTAATCTGAAAAAAAAATTTAAACTGCATTTCCCCTGAAAGCATATACCTGACATAAACTCTCTTTGGAGGAATCGCTCTGAGTAAGGGAGGCCTTGCAGTTGGATGGAAAGACATGAATCCTGGTTTCAGGCACAAGCTCAATTCTTTATAAGCTGTGTGATCTTAGCCAAGTTACTTAGCCTCTCAGAGCCTCTATATCTTTCTGGTTTTTATTATTATTATTTTTTTTTTTTAAGATTTATTTTATTGTTTGAAAGAGAGAGAAAGAAAGGAGGGTGGAAGGCCCAACGCAATCTCCATAGTTGTACATCAGTAGTTGTGACTATTTATTTCTGTTTGTAAAGTGGAGTTTCTAACTCCCTGGTTTGTTGGGACATGTAGATAACTTGATGTTTGTGAAAACACCTATTACCGGGCCTATATTTGGTAGGTATACAATAGAAACTTCCTTTCCTTCTTTATTCTTTTTATTTATTTATTTATTTTCTCATTTATTTTCAAGATATACTCAAGGTATGAACCCTGCAGTGATTTTGAATGTCAGTGTTCATGTTATGTGTCTTTTTGAGGGCACTTCCAGCAATCAATAAAATTGTTTTGAAATTAGTGTTTTTTTCCATGTCACCAAAACCAAATTTCGGAAAATTCTTTCAGGTAAGTCCTTTCTTTGGAAAATTCCCTTTCCGTCATCTGCAGCAGCTGTGAGCTTTTTACCCCAGGACCCAACACCTTTTAATTTGTTATTTTCGATGTTAATAAATGATTTCATTCATTTCCTGTTTTCCTTTGCTCACCAACCTGCCAGCAGCAGTCACAGGCAAGCCTTAAACTAACTGTAGTGGTAAACAACTGATTCAAATGATCAGTAGCGTATCTGCAACTGTGTTACACAGCCAGCCCACCTGGAAATGCGCAGGCGTGCCTCCTAGCATCCAGCTGTAGGGATGGATGAACTCTGTGAAGAATAGGTTTTGGAGGACTTGGAAAACAATGCTAAAGCAATGGGTTCAAAGTTACTGAGAATGGAATATTCTATTCTGCGCCCATCACATTCTCTGAAGTGCCTGGCATACACCAACCACACAGTAGGCATTACTAAACACCTGAGTGGAATAGGTGCCAGTGGGAAGCAAGTGTTCTCCCTCTCCAAATTCAATGTTGTTCCCATCTTTGTTCAAGACCCTTCCCATGTTTTTAGTATTTTTCATCATCTGGGGTTTTCTTTGCTCCTGCTGTCAAAATCCTCGTCATGTTTCTCAGGTGGTGTCGAATGCAAAGGCTGGCCCTCAGGTGGTGCCCAGTGCAACGGCTGACCCTCATGTTGTACCAAGTACAAAGGCTGACCCTCAGGTGGTACCAAGTACAAAGGCTGACCCTCAGGTGGTACCAAGTACAAAAGCTGGCCCTCAGGTGGTACCGAGTACAAGAGCTGGCCCTCAGGTGGTACTGAGTGCAAAGGCTGGCCCTCAGGTGGTGCTGAGTGCAACAGCTGGCCCTTGAAGAGAGTTTAGTGAATGTTTGTTGAACAAAAAAGATACTAAAGATCTTTGGCAAAGGATGCAAAAGGCTACACTTGGATGTTTTGAGAAAGAAAAGCGAGAATGGGGGATGAGGACAGAAAGAATGTATGCCTTTGTCCACAGCTACTGATATGTGCAGTTTTAAAGTGTCCCCTACCAGGTGTGACACCAGGTCACACTGTGATGCACTAAGACTAGCACTCATTATTCATAGCTTTCTGCTGTTGAAATTTAATTAAGAAAACTCAAAGCAGCCTTCCAATCTGGTTTCTCAACAGTGATTTGGATGACTTTGGTTTTGTTTTCTCATCCCTATTGCTTTTAGATATACATAAATCTTTTTCCCCTCTCCATTTTTTCCATGCATGTGAAATACAATACCCTTCAGTATTTTTTCATTCTTCTGGAATCCAGACTCTTCCGTTGCTCCACATCTGCTATGAAACTGAATATTGATTAATGTGACCCATAAACCTAACCAGTTAAATGGGGCCAATGACCAATTCCTATTCTTGGATTGTTTAGGAGCTTCTATCATATATTTCAATCTCTCTCTCTCTCTCTCTTAACTGTACTTTTTCTGGTTTATGAAAAGATTAAAGGAAAATTGTATCAGCAGTAAAGTTCTCAACCACATCTGAGGCTTAAATTCCTTTTGACTAACATTAACCCAGACCATCTCACTAACTCTACAATAGAAATCCTTCTAGGCTTGCCACTATTGTCCCATAAAAATTACAGTGTAATGTGAAAATATACAAAACCTAAACATCTCCAGAAGGTAGTTCCTAATTCTCTCAAAGGCTCATAAATATGACAAAGAATAGTTAGCAATAAAATAGGATCATCACTCAATTATCATCCTGATTCCAAAGGATGAAAAGATACTTAAAGAGAAAAAGATTGTACCCCTCAAGGGTCTGCTATTCTGAGTTAGACTGGTGACAAAGACACTATAAAGGATACTTGCTATGGAGACTAGGAGAGTGCCTCAAGTCAGACTACAACTTGTTCCCAAACAGAGTAGGATATGCATAAGAGTCCTTGCGTTACAAAATCCCAAGTGATGCAGTTTTTTCTTAAGATTTATTTTATTGTTTTTGACAGAGACAGAGAGAGGCAACGAGAAAGGGGAGGGCCCAGAGTAGTCTCCACAGTTGCACGTCATCAGTTTTTGACATGGTTTCCTTCCACATAGGTGGGTGGGGGTCCACACAGGGTGGAAACTGGGCTAGGGAACTCCCCATGGGAGGAACATCCTCTCGAGTCAGGGGCCAAGCTGGGGAGGAGGGAGGGTGAGAACTGAACTGGGGGCCTCCTGCATGGGAAGCACACCCCAGTTCAGCATATAGGTCCCAGCCAGGGCTGGGACTTGATCATTCATCACTGGGGCTGCAAAATGAGCGCTTTACCCACTAAGCCATTCTGGCTTTTCCTCAAGAGATGTTATTTGTTTGTATAGAAAACAATGAGACTGTAACCCTCCGTACCTCGAGCAACATGGACACCTGAGTGTATGCCTGCAAATGAGCAGAGTCTTCCTCAAAGTAGCCACCTCCATAGAAAGGCTTATTTCAAAAATATTGCCTTGTTTAAAACTTTGAAATTGCCTTAAAGGTCCATGTCATATTTGGGGGGAATGCCCTTAACAGCTATAAATAATCCTTTGATGGTAGATTTGACATTAAAATTATTAACATTTTTTAGGTACCAAATTATCGAACAACCTAGGGAATGCCATTTGGGGGTGGGGTTAAAATAAAAGAAACAGTTCTGAGGTATTTAGATTAATTTTTCTACATGACTGATGTGAGTCTGAAAGACTTTCCTAAGGTGATAGAAATCTAGGAGCCAATGAAGCCTTAATAGAACAAGCAAGTGGCCTTTCAATGACATAATTTTGAGGGAAGCAAAGTGAATCTGGTTATTTTTTCAAGTCTTATTTTCTTAATATCACATGCCTCAGTCTCCCTATGGAATAAATGAGAAGACTATCCTTTGAGAAGGCTGTTTCTGTGAAGGTGTGCATTAGATTGAGAGGTTGCTCTGGAGATTTCAAATAACAACCTCTATAGAGAATTCTCTTGGTGAAACCTCTGTATTGAGGCAAGGGATTTGATCCCTTATCCCAACCTCAAATGGTCTGCATTCAGTATCACCATTTTGCAGAGGGATGGCAAGAGGAAGTAGTCATGAGTTAACTAAGAAAGTTGTATTTCATACTTTACTTACTGATATTAAATCAGTGATTCTGCACAAATTGTAGACAAAATAATCAACCAATGTCTTCTTAATCCTTTTGCTTTGATAATAAATCCAAGGTGGTACTACTCCGAGTAAGGTGACCAGACATCCCGCTTTTGGCGAGACAGTCCCGATTTTTAATAATTTGTCCTGCGTCCCGCGGCGTTTTAAAAAAGTCCCAATTTTTGGAAAGGATGCACGACAAGCTAGGGAACGGCTGGAGATAGACCAAATTTTTAATCAAGAACCCCCACCCCCACACCCCCACCCTGGTCAATGGTGTCCCACTTTACCAATGTCAAAATCTGGTCACCTAGTAATAAAGCTAACCATGTGGAATTTCCCTGAAAACCAGGAAACCACCTCTGCCTTTAGAAGGGAAAACCACAAACTCAACAAATAAAATCAGCCTTTGCACACAGGACAATGACATCTACCACCTGAGAAGCCTCTCTATTTCCTATTTGCTTCTATTGAAAGTGGACTCTATTAAGGTGAGTGAGAGCCCAGGGTAGGACAGGTGGAGTACATGTGTCTGGGGGTCTTGTGTTGGTCTGCGATTGTGTAGGTGCTCATGGGGTCATGGGAGGCAGTATTGAGTGATCCCTTTAATGTCTAGACACATATTCATAATGAAATAGACGTCTGGCTCTTAAAGCTAACTTCTGAGTCTGGAGGTATTTTAGTTTACAAAGAAAGGCCCAAATAAGAATGGATGACATTGTCTTGAGTGAAGCTTCAGAGATGAAGAGGAAAAATGAGCAGGGAATGGGGAGAGGGGAAGGAGATCTGCTGCTGAAAGTTAAAATGTTGCCTAAGACAGGACACTGACTATAATTAGAATTCTCTGTGTTAGATCACATTGACTTGGAAAGTATTTGTTAAGTTCAAATGCTGCAGACATCCAAATAACCTACCCTGATCTTCTTAATGCCCCCCACATGATGCAGGTTTTCTTAATAGCTTGTTCTCTTTGGCATTCTTAGGACCGTGAATTTTTAGAAGCTAACACAAGCCTCTGGGGGTTCACATTACACAGCTTCCATGATCATTTTATGAATTTCATCATAAGCAAAGCCAACTGGACAAAGAATGGGCTCCTGCTTCTCCCTCCCTCGCCCCCTCCCTGCCATTTCTCCCCCTTCCAAGTTTTTCATACCGTGGAATGACATTTGAAAGGATTTTCGCACAACCAATCTGCTTCTATCTGTTGGTAAAAGTGCATCCTCCAATCCTTGGCCAAATTAATGTCTCAGCTTTACCTAGAAAAGCGGGTGTGATAGACTAGACTAGAACAAGTTAAAATAAAGTGAGAGGAGATGAAAGAACTTTCTAAAAACTCCTTTCTTCTTTCTTTTTAAACTTTACCATCATCTGCCTGCCAGGTGGAACTTATTTGGATAATATAGCACAGATGTACCTTGTTGTACCCAACAGATGAATTCCTGAAAAGCTGCACTTGATAGAATTTTTATAAATTGAATCACATTTTCCTGCAGGCTTGCATTAGAGTTACAGAAGCCATTATCCACATTTGACTGATCTTCAATTGGCAGAGGCCTCTAACACTTGAGCTTCAAGTTTCTCAGCCAAATCTCTATGTCAAACAGTTAATGATCTGGAAATAATAAGCTCTTATGTGAGCTAGGGGAGCACTATACTTAAAGACAATTTGATTGTGTTTCTCTGAAAGTAAAGAATCTGTAGTGCATGATGGGAATTTTCACTCACAGAATCTTAGACTACCAGGAACATTAGAGATGATGTGGTCCAAACCTCTCTTGCACATGAGGAAACTGAGGCTTAGGTGTTTATTCATCTGTGACAACATGCAATAACATAATACAAAGCAAAAAAAAAAAAAAAAATCTTAATTTGGAGGATGGCAGTCTTGGATTCAAATATTTTCTGCAGTGTCCTAGCTGTATTTTGCTTTGAGCCGGCTTTCAGAACTTTCTGAGCCCCGTTTTCTCATCTTTAAGACAGGGATAGTCTTACACGCTTTGTGTGTAAAAATGAGATGAGGTCATATTTATCCAATAACATTGCCTAGGATGCATTAAGAATTTGATGACTATTTGTCTTCTGCCCAATTTATCTCTCTCTCTTGATATTTTAAATGACATTTAAAACAATTAAATTTATTTTAAAATTGCAAAATGCTTGTTACTAAAATTTAAAGAAAGTCACAGAATATAGAATTAAAAGCAAACAATCCCTTTCCATCCCCTCACATCTAAGTCCCCTTCCCCAAACCTCTTTCCAAAGAGCACTGTGAACAGTTTAGTTCACTTTGCATCCTTTCTTCCAGAATTGTTTTTCCCACCATTTTTTAACTGAAACACTTCCTGTACTAAAGTCCTTCAGAGAAACTACAAAGGGCTCCTGTGTGAGTTCACTGGTTCCGTTTCTCATTCATACATCGCGAGGTCCAGCTCGGTGGCTCTGTTGGAGCAGAGGGTACTGGGCTTGGCTCAAGGCAGAAAATTCCAGCTCAGGTCGGCTGTCTGGGTTGGGTTTGTATCTAGGTTCTGTTCCAGACTGCCGCATGTGTCTCATTCTTCTGGGGTCGTCAGGGCACGTGGGACCTGGTCTTTTCACAGCAGAGGCTGGAGATCCCCTGAGAGAATAGTGAAAACATGATGTCTCATAAGGACAAAGCTTGCAACAGGCTCACTGTTACTTTGGCCCAAATTCCATTGGTCAAACCAAGTCATGAAGCCAAGCCCACCAGAAGTGGGGTAGGGATGTAACTCTTAACTCTATTTCTAGGGGGAGGACTGCCGAGTCTCCCATGGTCAATAGCATGGCTAAAGGGCAGAGTGAACCTCTGGAAACAATAATGTAGCCCTCCA
>PVKE010004441.1:0-64709 GCA_004027555.1 Craseonycteris thonglongyai
CTTTTTTCTTTTTTGCCATGCTAGCCTTTTAATTACTACACTCTGCCAACCTATTTTGCCCCAGGGATTTTGTATACTGTTCCTTCTTTCTGGAACCCTTTCCCACTCACCTGGCTCTACCTCATTTGCTAAATGCCTTCCGGTTTTCTTACTAGGTTTCATTCAAACATCACTTCCTTGCAAAAGCCTTCCCTGACACTCCAGACTGGGCTAAATCTCCCTTTGAAATATCCCTCTTTTCCTTTGCACCTGTCATGGCTATAATGCCATTCACTTGAAGAATGACTTAATTTGAGATTTATTTGAGTGTTTATTTGATTATTGCCTGTCTCTCCCACTAAACCTAGTTACAGTCTGGTTTTATCTGAGCTGATCCAAAGGGAATGATATGCCACTTGTCAGGACTTCCTCTGGAAGGAAGTGCAGCCGACATTCTTAGAAACTACTCCTATCAAAAGGTGGGTGTGTCCCTTCTTCTTGAAGCTAGACTCGGGCTCCTTGACCAACAGAATACAGCAGAAATGATACTATGCCACTTTTTAGGCCCAGGCCTTAAGAAACTGACAACTTCCACTTCCTGTTACTTTGGATACTTCATCTTGAACTCAGTCACCATGGTATGAGAAAACCCAAGGAGCCCATGGAGAGAAACAAGATCCTTGGCCTCAGCCTCGGATGAGCTCCCAGCTGATAGCATCACTTGCCAGTTATGTGATTGAGCCATCTTCATAGTGAAACTTCTAGCCTCCCCTCTCCATCATCCACCAACCATCCCAGCTGATCTGACATGGAGCAGAGATAGTTTTCACTATTGAATCCTGCCCAAATTGAAGATTCCTGATGAAAATGACTGTTTTTTAAGCTGTAAAATTTGCGTGGTGTGTTATACAGCAATAAATAATAAGAACATCAACCACAATAACAACTTTGTGTAAAAAGGCAGCCCTAGGACATGCCAGGATGGCTCAGCAGGTTAAGCGCTTGTCTTGCAGCCCTGGGGTCCAAGGATCGAGTCCCAGCCCCAGCTCATGCGGACCCATATGCTGAACTGGGGTGTTCTTCCCATGCGGGAGGCCCCCAGTTCAGTTCTCACCCCCTGGTTTGGCCCCTGGCTTGAGGGGGCTGCCTCCCATGTGGGAGGCCGCCAGCCCAGTTTTCACCCTGTGTGGCCCCCGCCCACCTGTGTGTAACAAAACCATGTTGAAAACTGATGACTTGCAACTATATGGAGCTGCTCTGGGCCCTCCCCCTTCTCTCTGTCTCTGTCTCACTCTATCAAAAAAGCAAACCTTAAAAAAAAAAAGCCTGCTCAATGGGAATTTGGTGAAGATGTGTGATCACCTGATCCTACCCTACCACTGTTTTAGAAGTCTCCTTTATGTCCACTTCGTTCTCTTAATCTCTTCAGGCTCTTCAGGGCCTTCCCCAGCACCGACATGGTCACATTTGGCTCCAGTGTGGCTGCCCAGAGCCTAGTATTAGTGCATGAGGACTCTTATCTTGGGTGAGATCACTCCCCCTTCTAGGGAAGGTGAGAGCCTCCCTTTATTGCTTAGGCTCAGGCCCCCTAAATATTGAGTATGTTCTAGGAGGAAGATCACAGGAGGCTGGACTCTCATACTCTGGGGGAAATTTAGAGATTTAGAAAGAGGCTGTGAAGCTAAAGATGCAGGTGTTGCCCCAAGACTCCTGCTTCATAGTCTTACAGGCCCTGGGAGAAACCTGAGGGCTAGTCCTGAGTGTTGCTTGTTCACTGGCCTTTAAGGTGACCAGACGTCCCGCTTTTTAACAATTTGTCCTGCGTCCCGTGGTGTTTTAAAAAAGTCCCGATTTTTGGAAAGAATGCACGAGAAGCTAGGGAACGGCGGGAGATAGACCAAATTTTAAATCAAGAACCCCGCCCCCGTCAATGGTGTCCCGCTTTACCAATGTTAAAATCTGGTCACCTTGCTTTAAAGGATATATGAGTCAGGCCCTGCCTGCTCTTCAGGGCTGCGTGAGAAACACAAGATAAAATAGCTGTGTAAATTCTCTATAAACTTAAATTCGTAACGGTTTTTAAATTCCCCGACGGCTCCTTTAAGAGGAGGGCCCCATTCCCTACTAACAAAGGAAGTCCCCGCCCCCGGTTGCCAGGGTGCTCTGTGGCGTCGTATTCTCATTGGTGAACGACGTAGGGAGCCACCCAGCGGCAGCCATTTCCAACGAGCTGGCGGGAGCGAAAGATGGCGACTCCCGTAGGGTGTTCGCAGGGGGGCTCAGGGTCTGTGTGTCTCGCCTATGATCAACTGCGGGACGTGATTGAGTCTCAAGAGGACCTGATTCACCAGCTGAGGAACATGGTACGAAGCCAGAAGAGCGGGGGGAGAGGCCGACTGGACGCTTAATGGTGGGGTCGGGGCCAGCACCCGTCCCACGCCAGGGGCGTGCCGAGAACACATTGTCAATGTCGTCATCAGAAGGAAGTGGGGCCCCGTTGTGTTGGGGGTGAAGCCAAACAGGAGCAAGGTCTCATGAATATTTACCAGAGAATTTTAATCAAAGTTAAGTTCTCTACTCGCTTTGCCTGGTTGTGCAGGGCCGGTAGCTATATCCCTATCTATTCACTGAACCTCAGTTTCCCCATTTCTAGTTGGAGTGACTTCACTGACTTTCCGAGGCCCTCATGTGCCGTCAGAGAAACTAAAACATACTATTATGGACATTCCATCCCCAGTGTCTAATGCAGTGCTGTGCTTAATGCAGTAAGCGCAGATTTGGCATTTGCACACAGTACTTAAGGACTTCTGACCCCTTTATGTCCCTTTGCTTTTGCTTTCTGCTTTCTCAGTCAAACCCCAGTTCATGGGTGCAGAGAGTGGAGCCTCAGATTTATCTGAACAGGCATGGTAAAATCCTGGCCAGGTGGAGTTCATAGTTTTTCTGGTTTGCTTTCATTTTGATTAGAAGAACAGTAGATACCCCCATCTCAGAACTAAGATGACTTAACATCTCTTTCTCACTCTAATTGGCTGTATGCAGCTCTAGGCATTGAACTACCTTCAGTTCTCTGAAGGTACCCATCTCTTCCCCTTGGCTACTTTAAGAGGTGGGTTCTATCTCTGTCCTTTCTCCCATGGTGTTGGACACTTTTCTCTCCACCCCTCTTCTTCTGGCCCACCCCTAAGCAGTCAGATCTCAGGTTTGATCTGATGTGCCATTCTCCAGAAGCAGTTCTGACCCTTCCCCAGGCTGGGTCAGGAGCCTCCTCAGGACACCACTTTGTGCTTCTCCATAATACACACCGTGTTGGAAGTTATGACCATGGGCTATATCATACTACATGAGACTGGTTGCTCCTTGAGGGCAGGACCTAGAGTTGAGCCTCTTGAGTTTTATGGAACTAAATTCTCCCTTCCCAGGGCTCCAGTCTTATCCTGAGTGCCCTAAGCATCATCCTATTACCCATCTTTGCTCCTGGTCCCTGGAGGACAGTCCCAGACCCTCCCTGAACCAGGCTTTCTTGCAGATAATTCTCCAGGATGAAAATTTTGTCAGTAAAGAAGAGTTCCTGGCAGTGGAAAAGCAGCTGGTGGTAAGTAATGGCCTATACAGGCTCCTAATCTTCCCCTATTTCCCAGGATCCCAGTGGTTGAGCAGAGTCCTTGAGTATTGGCCTCTGAGAGCCTCCTGCCCCAGTAGTGAGGACAGAATCTTCCTGTGCCCTGTCTTCTGTGTGGCCCTCTGAGAAAGGAGGCTGGTTAAGGGAGCCTAGGAACCCCAAGGTGGCTTGGGGTAATGAGGTCACTGCTGCTGCCCCTACAGGAAGAGAAAGCTGCTCATGCTAAGACCAAGGTCCTCCTGGCCAAAGAAGAGGAGAAATTGCAGTTTGCCCTTGGAGAGGTAGAGGTGCTGTCTAAACAGCTGGAGAAGGAAAAGCTGGCCTTTGAAAAAGCGTGAGTGAGCCTTGGTAGGGAGGGAAGGGTTGGGGGTCCTGTTTGCCTATCAGCTTTCCCACTCTTTCTGTCTTCTCCACCCAGGCTCTCCACTGTCAAGAACAGAGCCCTGCAAGAATCCAGTAAGAAGGACCAGCTCATCACCAAGTGCAATGGTAGGCGGGAGGTCCGCACTCCTTCCTATGCTTACATACATGGTCTCTTCCCTAACAACCCAGTGCCCATGTACAGGGCAGGGTTTTACCCCAACTTCTGCCCCCGGCTGAGGATACAGGCAGGCCCAGGTGGGCCACAACTTCGCAAAGGCCTTCAGAGACCAGGCAGGCCACAGAAATGAGGGAAGCAGTTGATGTACAATATTCTTCATGGCCATAAAAGAACGGGCTCGCTCCCACATTTCTTGAAACGTACGACCTTCTTAGTCCACCTTTTGTTTTCCCACTTTTAATGGATATTAGAAATAGTATGGTTCACTCATAATTATATTACAAGAGGAACAACATGGCAAGCACAGTCCTATATGGGAGCTGACCTTAGTCTTGAGGTGTGGGACCCAACAGGAAGGAGTGGGGACTGGTGATACAGAGAGCTATTTTCCCTTTCAGGCGCTTAACACCTCTGCTCTGAGAGGGGTCCAGTATTGTCAGATCTTTAAAAAAGAAATTGGCAGCCTGGTTTTAATGGAAGCTTTTCTGACTTTTTAGTGTTGGCAGCTGATTTAGAAATTTCTTTTTTTAAGATTATTTTTATTGTTTTCGACAGAGAGAGAGACAGACAGACAGAGAGAAGGGAGAGCGCCCACAGCAGTCTCCATAGTTTGTACATTGGTTTTCAATATAGTTTTGTTCCACAAGTGGGCGTGGGGCTGGGCAGGGCAGGAACCAGGCAAGGGGCCTCCCATGTGGGAGGCATGCCCCTGTGAGCTATGGGCCTCCTACATGGGAAGCTCACCCAAGGCAGGAGCCAAACCAGGGGCCTCCCACATGGGGAACTCGCCCCAGCAAGAACTGAACTGGGGGCACACCCCAGATTGGCATATGGGTCCACAAAGGCCAGGGCCGGGATTTAATCCTCAGACCCTGGGGCTGCAAGACAAGCTCTCAACCCACTGAGCCATCAGCAATCCCTGATTTAGAAATTTTAAAAAGTACTGTATGGGCCAAGTAAAATATGTCTATGGACCATTAATTTTCAACTGCTCCATGCAGATGCTTGTGGCCACTTGTTGGCTCAGTTGACACTGCGAGTTGTGGGGCACTTTTAGTCAGCTACCCAGTGTTCCCAGTGTTCCTCTTTCATTTTCCCAGAATTCTAAACTCCCCATACGTAGTTTAAGAAGTGGCTATGAATTCCATGTGCAGCATCAGCATCATTCACTGGCAGATTTTGAGTAAGCCAGAGCCCAGAGCTTAAGCCCAAAAGAGGTTCAAGATCTCTCCTGATGGGCCTCCACCTGGAGCCTTGGGTATCTTCTACCCTCTACCCTCCAGCCCAGCCTTCTCTCTCCCCTGCTGAGTACTCTCACTGGTAAGTTGCCAACAGGCTATCATCTTGATACTGGCCAGATGGGCTGACAGGGTTCATGGTTGTTTGATCAAGAGCTCCCATTGGGGCTTCCTAGGGCCCAAGAAGCAGTCACTGCCTCCATATACTCTAGGACTCTGTACCCTAGACCTTCCCTTTTCTCCAGACACTCCCCCCACTTCCCTAAAAGGAACCTAGGGTTCTTTCCCTATGATTCTAGGAAAAGACATCCCTTCCTTAGGGTATTTCCTAGAGATCAGCCAAGGCTGCAGAGCTCTGTGTCTGCCTATGGAAGGTGTGATTGAGTTACTGGACAGAGCCTGGCTGCCTCCCCACAAAATGTCCTGAACTCCTTCAGTAGGGCACAACCTCTCACCTGAGCAAATCTGATGACCTGAACCTTTCCCTAGCCTCCCCTGGCCTGTGCCTCCCCTCGACCACCTCCCCTTGTGTAGTTTCATTTTGGTTTTACCTACATAGTTCCTTAATCTTTTCAAAGGGCTTTTCTAACCATTCTCTAATTGGATGCCATTTATTTCAACTCATCTCTTATTTATTTTAAAAGGTTCCCACAAATTTCTGATGCTTTTTCCCCAACAGAAGTTCACAAACATTCAGTCTGGATGAACTGGATGACCTGGGCAAGGAGTTTTGATAGTCCTGGTCCTATGACCCAGTGAGCTCGTGTTTCTTTTCTTCCTTCACCGTGTCTCCTCTTTTCCATGCTGTGTTTTAACTTTTTATCAGAACATTTCTTCTGAAACCTTAAACCTTACAGCATTTTGGCAATTTCAGAACTGGTGTTCTACTCTATTTTTGTGCAACCTTTAAAGGCAGTGGGATTTTCTTCCTGTGAGCATCAGAGTTTTCCAGAGCTCCCTGAGGAGCGCCCCCAGATTCCTACAGCCTCATTGGATTCTTACCCAAGTCATTAAAATCATACTGGCATCTACCAAGCACTTAATTAGGGGATTAACTTTGCCACCACTAACCTCCCTGAGGTGGGGGAGTCTCCCCACCCCCTTGTGGAATAGGGGCTCTTTCCCAATCCTACAGATGAAAAGGGACTGAAAAAGGAGTCAGCTTGCCCAAAGTGGTAATACTGTCTCACCAATATTAGCTTTATTGAATCATTACTTTGCTCTGTTCTCTCATCAGCTCCGAGTCTTAATTCTTTTAGGAGATGCCTCCTTGAGGGCAGGGACCTACACAGGGCTGGGCAGACAGCTGACGCTCAGTAAGTCTGGTTGGATTGAGATGACTGACTAGGTGATATTTCTAAGTCCTAAACCCCCAAGGGACATTCTGTTCATTCATTCCACAAATTATACCTACTGTGTGCCAGGCACTATGTGAGGCCTTAGGGCTAAAACAATGCATAAAACAAAAATTGTCCTTATATCCTAGTAGAGAAGACAAATGAGTAAAATATATGGTATGTTAGGCATAAGTAAAAAGGAGTCAACTTGCCCAAAGTGCTAAGAAGGAAAATAAAGCTGGGAAAAGGGATAGGGAGTATTGGGAAAGGTAATTTTAGGCTAGAAAGATCTCATTCAAGAAATGATACCTGAAAAGATCTGCTGGAGTTGAGGCCAGGAGCTGTTCATTCTTCTGCCTTTGGGCAGGGTGGCCCACCTCCAAGGGCCCTTGCCTACCCTCATGTCAATCACCTAGTCCAGAGTGGAGTTGTGAAGTCACTGACACGTTCATCAGACATTCTGGCCTCACCACCCAGCAAAACTTCAGAACAACTCATTCTTACTAAGGTATTAGCAGCTACTCATGGAGAACTCATGGGTGAGGGGAGCCAAGTTCTGAAAAGACCCATGAAGGAATACCTTAGTTCAGGAAGGTTAGTTGCACATCCTGGGATGGAACCACCTCCTCCCTGCCTCTCTCCCCCACAGAAATTGAGTCTCACATTATAAAGCAAGAAGATATACTTAATGGCAAAGAGAATGAGATTAAGGAGTTGCAGCAAGTTATCAGCCAGCAGAAACAGATCTTCAGGTGAGGGGTCCGGGCCAGTCTGGGGGTTGATGGACATGGGGAGCCAGGCCTCTGGCCCCTACCTTGGGCTGTCCCTAGCCCATGCCCAGCCGGCTCCATTGCAGGAATCACATGTCTGACTTCCGGATTCAGAAGCAGCAGGAGAACTACATGGCCCAGGTGCTGGACCAGAAGCATAAGAAAGCTTCGGGGACGCGTAAGGCCAGAAGCCACCAGCGTCCCAGGGAAAAATAAAATGGGCATGGCCTTTCTGTTCTTTGGTTGTAACAACTGATCTCTCTGCTTTCTCTTGCTGTGGGGGTCCCCATCCTGAATCTAACAACTATCCCTGTGGGTACCCCTGCAGGCCTCACCAGTGAATGGCCTTACTCCCAGGGAAGGGGCAGGGTAAGAGGTGGAAGGCACTCTCCTTCCTTCCACCCGGCCTGCCTCCTGGGCCCTGATAACCTACATGACAATCAAGTTATCAGCAACTGGGTAGGGGATAGAGGTTGGAGCACCACCTGCCAGGCCCGTTTCTGGGCTTGGAAGAGGATGCTGCTCAAGTCTCTAGCCCTGTTACTTCCTTCCCTCCCTGGGGTACTAGTGGGGGGGTCTATGGAGGTCTGGGGTTGCAGCTTAGGGGAGGACTACTTTGTTGCGTAGTAGGCATTGTCCCATCTTATGTGGTATTTAATTCCTGCCTATATAAACAGCCATATGTGTGACACACAACACACATGGAAACCTTGACCAAACACTTCAAAGACGGTGGATTCTAGGACCACAGTCAATTATGAGTTTCCATCACAAAGAAAGAATGTTATACCTGTGAGTCACATGTGCACGCTCTTAGACTTGCCTCCAAACAAGCTCATTCAGTCTTAAATGGGAAGAAGGAGAAAGGACAAAGCTGTGTGTATTGTTAAGATGGAAACTGAAGAGGCTATGGACTTGCTTAATTTGCACATTAGGACTGGATGTGATGGATAGGCTTCATCCTCTCAGACGTCATCACTGATGGCTATGTGGTCATGGGACACACTCAGGGAAGGGTAAGTCAGATCTGTCAAGTCTAGCCTCCCCTGGGTCAGTGTGAAGGTGAGTGCTCAGGAGGGGCCAGTGCTCTTGCCAACTAGGGCCTGAGTCATAGCAGGACCTTGAAGTCAGAAGTTTAAGGGCAATTGGTGCCCATTGTCATTGTCCCAGTACAATGACAGGTGGCGGGGACCAGAATGAGGGCCTTGTGAGTACATGAGAGAGCACGGGGCTATTCCTATTTCAGAGAGGTTTTAGAGAGGGGATCACAGCTCTCCCAAAGGTTCCTAAGAGATCCCACATGGACACCCAGGGCTTGTTCTGGTTGCCAGTGCAGGCTGTAAAAGAGCTATCCACTCGAGTCCCTTCTAATAGGTTCCCACTAAAGATAACAGGTCTGGCCAGCACCTTCCGTGGGCCCCAGCACAACTTTGGGGTAAGGGAACATCCCAAGCAATGCTGCTCTGTTAAAGATTGCAGAGCGATGGGTCAAGGAAAATGGGTGCACTCCTAGGAACTCCAGGCGGGTGGGATGACAGGGCCAGGGAGGAGGGGTTCCCTGCAGTAGTGGGAAATTGCTGAGGGCTGAGGAAGATGAAATTGCTAGCGAGACCTGAGTTTCCTGGCCTGAAGGCCTGATCCCCCAGCTAACACTGATCTAAAGGCCATAATGCTTAACCTCAGGAAGGTGCACGCTCCACCTTAGTTTCCTCACCTGTAATGAGAGGAGTTGGGTGCGCCTAACTTCCGGCTCCCTTCACCTACTGTCACTTAAGCCTGGAGTGCTCCAGGCTCTCCAGCCCGCTGCAGAGAAAGAACTTGAGAGGGTAAGGCCCAGGACCCAGGTGTCCCCTGACGCCGCCGCTGGCTGGGGAGTAGGCGCGGGCGCTTTAAGGAGTGGTGATCCCACGGCATCCGCGAGCGGGGCGGGGACAGCGAGGGCGTCCGCGGCACCAGCGGAGGCGAATGCGAGGGAGGGACTGCGCGGCGTCCGGCCCCACCATGCTGACGGTGTTCGCCCAGCCAGCCCTGCCGGGGCTCCCAAGTCAGCTGCCCGCGGCCCCCGCGCGGCGCCAGGACTCCTCCGGTTCGTCGGGCTCCTACCACACGGCTCCGGGTTCTCCAGAGCCCCCAGACGTTGGGCCGGTCGCAGAGGGCCGGGCGAATTGGCCCCGGGTGGCCTCTGCGCTGGGGGCGGGCGCGCAGCCTCGCCTGTCCGTCAGAGCCCAGAATAGCCGCCAGCAGCTCGGGCCCGGCTCGGGTTTCCCGCGAGGCCCGGGCTCGGGCCCGCGGCCACCGCAGCCCCAGCTGCGCATGCTGCCGTCGGGGGAGATGGAAGTCATCTTCGGCGCTGGGGCTCTGTTCAGCCCCTCCGACCCTGCGGATAGCGAGGTGCAGCAGCTCGCGACGCAAGCTTTCCGCAGCCTCTCGCCACCCGGGCCCGCGTCTCCCGCCCCCACCGCACCGCAGCCCCCAGCCACCGACGGCGGTTCCCGCTGGGCCACTTACCTGCAGCTGCGGCCTCGTGGTCCGAGTCCAGCGCAGTTCGAGTGTGTGGAGGTGGCACTGGAGGAGCGGGCCACACCTGCCAGGCCCCGGACGGTGCCCAAGCGGCAGATCCAGCTGCGCCCTCTGCACCGGAGTCCCCCGCGCGAGGCCGGCGAGCCGCGCCCCCGACTGCTCCTGCGCACCGGCTCCCTGGATGAGTCGCTCGGCCGCCTGAAGGCCGCCGCGGGCCTAGTGCAGACGGTGCTGGCCAGAAAGCTGAGCCCCGCGGCCCCTGCCCCAAGCAGCGCCACCTGCGTGCCCACGGAGCGGCGGCCAGAGCCTGAGACCCAGAGAACAGTCCGCAGCACCCGAATGGTCCAGGAAGATGCCAGGGCCCGGCCGCCCCGCCTGCACTATAGTTCAGCCCCCGCCAGGGCCCCACGACCGTGGCCCAGCCTCCGCGAACGCGCTATTCAGCGCGACAAGCCCGCGCCCGGGACTGAGCCGCTGGGTCCGGTTAGTTCCAGCATCTTCCTGCAGCCAGCGGAGCAGGTCCGGGAGGCGCACTACCAGGAACTCAAGGCTAGGTTCCCAGGAGAGACTCCTGATAAAACCGTCCCGAGGTCACAGAGCCCCACTTTCGAGTCCAGGGACCCCTGGGAAGCTCTGAGTGAGACTGTGAGGCCGAGGAGTCCGCCCCCGCGGTGGCAGGCTCCAAATGGGACCTTACAGGGTTTTCACTGCCCGTCCCCCCAGAACCTGTGCTCCTGGAATCGTACTATTGGGAGGGTGAGTAGCCCGTCGTTCCCCGAGGCATCCCCCGCATGGGAAAGTCAGGAGCCCACCGTCGAGGAAACTGTCAGCAGAAGAAGCTCTTCCCCTCCGACCCTTTCCCCGGGGAATCTGGGTTTTGCCAGGGCAAGAAGCTCATCCCCCGAAGCTCCTTCCCTGTGGGAAGTTCCGCATCCGGCGGTCGGGGATACAGGACAGGGGAGTAGGAGCCCGTCCCCGCTGGCCTTGTCCTCATGGGAGGCTCCAAATCGTCCTGTTGGGACGTGGAGCCCCTCCCCGCAAGAGACGTGGGACCCCACAGTGCCAGGTTCATCGATAGTCTCTACTCAGGAAGCTCTGAATGGCCTGGTCCAGGAGGAGCGGGTGCCCCCTACGCCCTCCGCACCCCGCAATCCAGAGCTATCAGGAGCGCAGGGTCCGTCCACGCGAGAGATGTCGGATCTTACCATCCGAGGCAGTCAGCCGCCGCCAGATGTGGTTGCACCCGAGCTGCCCCCCAGGCACTTTGTGGGCACCGTGGGTGTTGACGCACCCCCAGAAGCCTTGGGCCCTGGAGAAGAGGCCTCGGGACGGCTTTGCGTGGCTATTCCACGGCCCCGCGACGTGCGCAAGATGGTGAAGACCACCTACGCGCCGAGCTTCCCGGCGGGAACCCCAGGCTCGGGACCTGCACCTCCTGAGGACCCCCACCGGGAGGAGGGCGGCGCCCCCGTGACGCAAGAGCCCCAGGCGCTGGGGACCCCCGCCCCGGCTCACTACACTTCCGTTTATCTCAAGGACTTTATGCCGGTTGTGTCGCACCCCTACGAGCCTCCAGAGCCGTCCCCCAAAATTGCCCCCCGGGACGCTTCGCAGCCCAACGGAGTCCTGAGGCGGAGGGCCGAGAACAGCACAGCGAAACCCTTCGTGCGCACTGAGATCCGCCTTCCTGGTGCCCTGGCCTTCGGCCGCCAGCCGGAGGGAAGCCGGGGAGCCCCGCTGCGCGGTCCTGGAGAAGGAAACCGGGCTAGGGAGGCCCAGCGCCGTGTTCCCGACGGCGATGGTCGAACCAGCCCTCTAGGTGGCGCGCGCACCTTACCCCAGCTGTCACCCACCGGGCCAGCAGGGACCCAGCCACCCCGCCCCAGCTCCCCTCCCGCGCACCCTATCTCGAGCCCAGGGATAGCACCCAAATTGGAGACGCCCCCATCGGCCCCTGAGCCTGCGACTGCAGTCCAGTGGCCTCTCCCGCAGGAGCCGCAGGCGTTGGCGAGCAGAGCCGCCCCGCCCCAGCCCCGTGCTGCGTCAGCGCCTCCGATGGACCGGTCCCCGGAAGGTCCCTCCCAGGGCACGCGCAGGCCGCCCGGGACTGCGCACCCGGGGAAGGTCCTGGTGGACCCCGAGAGCGGCCGCTACTACTTTGTGGAGGCGCCACGGCAGCCTCGGCTACGGCTGCTCTTCGACCCCGAGAGTGGGCAGTACGTGGAGGTGCTGCTGCCGCCCTCGCCCCCAGGGCCACCCCGACGTGTCTACACCTCGCTGGCCCTGGGCCCCGGCCTCTATCCACCGGCCTATGGGCCTATCCCTGGCCTCTCACTGCCGCCATCTCCGGGCCCGCCGGCCCTCAGCAGCCCTCAGCTACCCTGGGGCTCTGAGTCGGTGCCCCTGGACAGGATGTACTACCTGTCAGTGAGTGGGACCCCCAGCCCCGCACCTCCTTTGCTCCTCTGTGCTCCACCCACAAGCTCAGGTCCCACGCAGCCCTGCAAGGGCTCCTTGTTCCCAGTGTGAAGCCCCAGGGCCTGACCCCATAGTGTTGGGGCCTGTTAATGGCCTTGAAGGTTCTGACCTCCAGTCCCCTGCCCTTCTTTCCTTTTGTCACCTTTCACCCATCTCATCCAGTCTTCAGAACTGAAGTCACTTTCAGAGAGCTCAGGAATTGACTGCCTACTTCCTTCCCCAACAAAATAGTACACCCCTTTCCCAAGCATCCCCAGAGTGTGGTGTGTTTGTGTGTGAAAGTGAGATGTCTCAGGACTTGTCCCCAGGAGCCGACATGAGCAGGTGTTGGGGTTCCCTAGGGCCAGCAGGAATTAATTGGGAGCAGCAGGGGACAGGTCTGCCCCAGGTCTGCCCCCAGAGGTGGTTGTCTGTCCTTCCCTGAAGGTGGGCCCAGATGAGGCAGAATAGGCTAGTGAGCACTGACAAAATGGAGGGAGGACTCTGGCTATCAGATCTGTTACTCTTTGGAAGATCTGAGCCTTGTCCTTGAGAGGCTGTGGGGGGAAGTAGCTAGTGCATCCAGGCCAGGCTGGGTCTGACAACAGGAGCTGTGGAGACAGCAGGTGGAAATGGAGCCAGGAAGTCATATGGGATGGGCTGTGGAGGGTCAGCCTGAGATTTGTGGTGGGGGTACCAGGGGTGAGGGAGTTGGGGAAGTGTCTGTAGTCTTCAGCTGGGAGCCATACCCCTCATTCTGCCCTTAACCCCAGGCTCTGACTTAGTAAGGGGCAAATGAAGTGACTCATCGGGAAGGACTTAGGAGCAAGGAGAATAGTTGAGCTGTTGTTCCAGAGGAGCCTCTTGACCCCTGTGGGTAGCGTGGAGCGTGGGTTAGTGCTGGCAGTAGATGGGATGTGGGACAGGCCAGAGAGACTTAGAGCCCTCAGCTGGTTCCACTCCCCCAGGAACAGATGGGGCCACTATGTCCAGAGAGGCATGGGCCCTGCAGGCTGGTCACAGCGCAGGAAGGGTCAAGCCCCAGAAGTTGCCCTGAGATTCCAGGAGCCGCTGAGGACAGAGGGAGATGCATGGAGTAGGAGGTATTCTGTGTGTGGGTCTGTGTGTAGTTCTGAGCTTGAAGTGGCTGGGCCTTGCTGGACAGATATGTGATATGGGGAAGAGAGATGTCCGTTAAAAGCAGTGTGAGAGATGGAAATCAATGCCTTCCTTAAGCCCCCCATGGGGGGCCCGGGGCCCTTGGAGTCCTGCCCCCTCGCCTTGAACTGGAAGCTGACTGGGAGAACAATGAGTCAGAAAAACCCGGACATCTTGTGGCCTGAGACGCTGGTTCTGATAACGTGGAGGGTCCTGGGCCCCTCGCTTTATCCTGGAGCACAATAAATTGCTGACCCAATGAGCCATGATGGCTGAAACAACTGGTGTAAGGTGTCTGATTTCCTGCCATGGCCCCTTAATACCCTTTCCTGCCTGGGTGGAGGGGACCCTAGGACTCAGGGAAGGAGATCATGCGTATCTTTCACACACTGTGTCATCTCTGCCTCCATGAATTGACCTCCCAGGGAGGGAGCCCTACACTGGCAACCAGGACATGGCCTCATTCTGCCTGGTGGCTGAGTGGTCAGTGGGCTTTGGGATCAATCAGGCTCGGGTTCCAATTTCAGCATGGCCCCTCTAGCTGTGTCCTCTTGGGTTTGTCACTTTTCTCTGAGCCTTTGTGTCCTCAGAGATAGAATAAAGATACCAGTAACCAACCACCTCCTCCCCCAAGGTGCTCAGCACAGTGCCTGCCACGTGGCTTGATCCCAGGATGTGGGAGGTATCAGCTCCCATGTGTCCTTGCCCAGGCCCAGCCCTTGCCCTTGCCTCACTGTTCCCTGTCTGTGAAATGGAGCTCAGTTGGCTGGAGCCTGCTGGGTCCACTAGAGGAGGTGCATCCGTGGCGTCTCCTGGGGGAAGGGGGAGGATGGGAGGGGTGAGGTGTCAGTTCCCCATTGGTCTGGGTCAGGAGTTCCGGGGCAGCCGCCACTCCACACACGTGTGCACCTGCATTTCAACCACAGCCCATGCTCACTGAGCCAGCCCCACAGACCATGAGGCTGTCACTACCGCTGCTTCTGTTGCTGGGAGCCTGGGCTATCCCAGGGGATCTCGGGGACAGGGTCCCGCTCACAGCCACTGCTCCACAGCTGGACGATGAGGAGAAGTACTCAGCTCATATGCCTGCTCACCTGCGCTGTGATGCCTGCAAGGCAGTAGCCTACCAGGTGAGTCCTGACGCCTGCAGTTCCCTTGCCCAGTCCCTGCTCGAGCCATACCCCTCCATCTAGCTCAGATTGCACCATTAGCCTTTGAGCCCCCAAACCCCCACCCACAGCCTTCCGTGACAGTGCCATCTTCACCTCACCTGAACCTCCATGCTTCAGCTGACCCATCTGTCTGCCCAACAGACACCAGACAATCTGGGACACCCCACAGTACCTTGAGACCCCAGTGAGTTACCGGCGTGTTGTCTCAGACTAATTCCCTTCCCAGGCCCATCCTCAGGTCTGGGCTCCTTCCTAAAACATGACTGAGGAGCACTGGTGTCTGTGTGCCTGTGTGCTGAGTGCATGAATATACGAATATGTGTGTGTGTGAATTCACACAGAAACCTATCAATGGGGAAGCCGGGATGGCTCAGTGGGTTAAGCGCTCACTTTGCAGCGCCGGGGACCCAAGATCGAGTCCCGACCCCGGCCCGTGCGGAACCATGTGCTGAACTGGGAGCTCCCCCAGTTCAGTTCTCTCTGTCTCTGTATCTCTCTCCCTCTCTGTCCAAAATAAATAAATAAATAAAAATATATTAAAAAAAAAATTTATAGAAACCTATCAAACATGCCTGAGTACCTCAATGGCGGGGGGGGGGGGGGGGGGGGGGGGGGGGGGGGGGGGGGGGGGGGGGGCGGCTGTGAGTACACGTGGCATTGAAGACTGGTCTGGTTATTTCTTCTTTGTTCTTGTGGTTTAAAATAGCATGCCTTGATGGACACATGTAAACTGGGGGAGAGGCCCCAGTGTGCAGGCCTAACCTTTCCACTCAGCATCTCCCATCCACCTACTCCATCCCAAGAAAGTGGAAATCAATGCCTTCCTTAAGCCCCCATGGGGGGCCCAGGACCCTTGGAGTCCTGCCCCCTCGCCTTGAACTGGCTCAATCCCAGCTTTGGGAACCTGAGGGAGGCCTGTGAAGTGTGCTTCACAGGTGCTTCCTTGCCACCTCATTCTCCCCCAGAGACCCAGGGACCTGTCCTCCCCTCCCCCACACCAAGCAGTCCTGAAGCCCTGGCTCTCGGCCCCTCCTTGTTTCAGATGCGGCAACATCTGGCAAAGGCAGAGGCCAGGCTTCGCACCCTGAGCTCTGGGGGGCATCCGGAGCTGAGTGAGTCAGTGTACACAGACGTCCTGGAGCAGAGCTGCTCGCAGACCTGGCAGGAGTGAGTTGAAAATCCAGTCCCTACCTCTCTCCTTCAGGGGCGGGGCTGGTGGGTGGAGGTCCCTATTCTCCCACTCACATGACACACACACTTCATTAGGGCTTTAGTCCAAGGAAGGGGGCTTCGTGGGACCAAGTCTGAGCTCTGGAGCTGGGAGCAAGTAGAAGGGTGGGTGGCCAGGGGACAAGGTCATTGTGTGACCGTGGGCCAGGAGCTTCCCCTTTCTGGTCCTCAATTTTTCATCAGGGAAGATCAGAATCTGGGCACTGAACTCAGCAAATGCCCATGAGCCTCGCTTCATGCAGAGACAGGGCCTGCTGGCCAGGCTCTCACTAACGCTGCGTTGCTCCCCTCGCCACGGCCTCCAGCTACGGAGTCCGAGAAGTGAACCAGGTAAAACGTCTCATGGGCCCAGGACTTAGCAATGGCCAGGAGCCAAGCATCAGTGTGATGATCACAGGGGGCCCCTGGCCCACCAGGTATGACAGAAGGGTGGGGGTGGGGGTGGAGCCCTTGGAGCCAGCCCCCGTGGGCTGGCCAGCTCTGAGGCTCCTGCTGGGCTCCCCTAGGCTCTCCACGACATGTTTGCACTACCTGGGGGAGTTTGGAGAAGACCAGATCTATGAAGCCCACCAACAAGGTCCAGTGGCTCTGAAGGCACTGCTGTGTGAAGGTCCCCAGGGAGCCTGCTCAGAGCAGATGCCAGTCACGCGGACAGAGCTCTAATCCAACTCCTTCCTCTTCCTGGTCAGCCCCTGAAGGGGGGTGGGGAGGGGCTTCATCTGGATCTGCCCCACCCCTTTCTGAAGGCTGCCTGACAGAGAGGCCCTGCTCTTCTGTGCTGTCACTCTCCCTCCCTCCTCCAACTTTAGGAAGGGGGAGGCCTTCCCCTCTGGACTCAAATAAAACCCAGTGACCTCGATTCCTTTTCTCTGTAAAAAGGGGCTTGGCAGGGTGGGAGGGCAGACACTGGTGTTTCTGCTGATATTGCTCCTAGAGAGAGCCAAATACACATTCCCACAATTTCCCAAAGGTAAATGAGATCTGTCATGGTTGGAAATGTCAGCAAGCAGTTAAAAGTGTACGAATCCAGTTACGTGAACCGTGAAACTACAGATCGGTCAGGAGAAAGAAAACCCACAGAAAACTCCATAAGAAGGCTACCTGGTAGACGTGCCTACTACAACCCCTGAAATTGGTGCCCCCCCCCAAAAAAAAACAATAGTCTCACTGGTCTACTCCCAGAGGCTGCTCACTTTCTAGACTCTGCCTCTGACACCAGCTGGCATGGCTGGGCTGTAGGTGCCCATCGGGAACAGGATGGGGCAGGGTTCCTGAAACAGGCTCAACTCAGCATCTTATCTCTACATGCTGCTTTCTCCAGAAATTCTCCTGTCCTGGGACTCTTCCCTTAGGAATGGGGAGTAAAGGGCCCCACCTGGGTCTGGGAACCTGGGGTCAGATGGTGTTACAACTTGCAGTTTCTTTTTAGTATATTTTTAAGATTTTTTTTTTAAGATTTATTTTTATTGTTTTTGTTATTTATTTTTATTATTTTTATTGTTTTCTCTCTAGAAAGAGAGAGAGTGAGAGAGAGAGATACAGAGACAGAGAAAACGGGGAGGGCCCAGAACAGTCTCCATAGTTGTATATCATTGTTTTTTCCACATAGTTTCATTCCACAGGTGGGCGTGGGGCTGCACAGGACAGGAACTGGGATGGGGTGTCACCCCAGTGAGAACAGAACTGAGGGCACTCCCCAGTTCAGGTCTCTCTCTGTCTCTGTATCTCTCTCTCTCCCTCTCTCTCTGTCAAAACCAATAAAAAAAGAAAAAAGATTTATTTTATTGTTTGACATAGAGAATGGGAGGGCCCAGAGCAGTCCCCACAAGCATACATCATTAGTTTCGACACAGTTTAATTCCACAGGTGAATGTGGAGCCTCGCAGGACAGGAACTGAGCCAGGCGCCTCCCACATGGGAAGCATGCCCCAGTTCAGCACATGGGTCCCTATGGGCTGGGCCGGGACTTGATCCTGCAGCTGCAAGTCAAGTGCTCAACCCACTGAGCCATCCCAGCTTCCCCTTGAAGTTTCCTTTATGAGTATCTCTCTGATCTGCTGAAGTCCTGAGAGGTGGACAGAACAGACACTCTAGTCCCCACGTGACAAACACAGAAACCAAGGCTTAGACAACAAAAGAGACTCAGGACAAGTCCCAGGCTGAGAAATGGTAGGGCAGAGAGGGAATTCAGATTTTGGGGGTGGGGGCATGAGGGTATCCCATACATGCCATGACTGACGACTCTAGCTTCCCTGAGCTGAACTGCAGCCCAACCCCCTACATTCCATCACCTGCTCCAGATCTGCGTGAGGCCCCTCCTCTCTTGCCCTCAGCCCTGGAAAGAACCCCTGGGCACCAGGAGGGGAGCTGCAGCACTATCTGGTGTAGGGCTGGGAGCCCATCATGCAGCACTGTGTTTATGTGGAATGATTTAGAGTCTGGGTGTTGTGGGTCCTTTGTGTCACTATATCTGAGACCGTGTGCTACATTGTCTCTGTGTATGGTGTGTGGTTTGGGTTGAATGGAGTGTCCAGGGGAGTGGAAAGGGTGGGGCTTTGTCCCCATAGTCCCCTGGGGAATGCTGGGGAGGGGAGGGTGGGGAGGAAAGTGCTCAGGAGCAACTCTGAAGCTTTGAACTGGTCAGACAACTTTGGGAACCTGGGAACAGAAGCCAAGAAGGAAGAAGAGAGGACAGGTGGACAGAGCAACAGGCTGGAGGCTGGACAGGCCAACGGACTCAAGGCTGTGGCATGAAGCTGTTTCCCAGCTGGAGAGCGGTGCTGCCCATGAGCCCTCTGGGCAGGGCCTGGCCCAGGGCACAGCAACCCAGAAGTAGGTGGGCCCTAAGGGGGCTGCGGCTGGGACAGCACAGAGGGGAGTAGAACCAGGGGCCTCAGGCCCCGCCCCAGCCAGCTGAGGAGCGTCAGAACCACCCAGGCTCTCTGAGCCAGCTCCAGGCCCCATGGCCAAGCTGCATCGGACCTGCTGGAGGGAAAGACAGGTTGGCTGGGCCCAGGGCTGGCTTAAGGGGCTGATATGTAGTCACACAGGGTCCCGTACTAAGAAAGACCCCACACTCAGTTTAATGCTCTGCTCTGCTGTTGCTGTCTTAAAATTTGTAATGCTTTTAGAACAGGGGCTCTGCATTCTCATTTCGCACGCGTCACACAGATTATGTAGCCTGTCCTGGCTGGGGGGTGAGCGGGGGGTGGCGGGGAGGGGATCCTCGTCCTGACATGAGGGACATGCAAGGTCCGGCCAGCCTCGGCAGCTTCTTCTCTGTCATGAGCCTCCGGGCCCTGAGGGGTGAGCGGCAGTGGTGGGGAGGGCAGCGCCTCATCACATTCAACATCTGGTTTATAGCACGAATGTGGGCGTTCAGGCCAACCTGAATTTTAGGAGTGGTTTTCTGAAATCTTGCCATGTGTTCTTGGCCAGATCACATCCCTTTCCTCAGCTGTAAAAGAGGTTAAGGTGGCCCAGCACCTGGGGCAACAACAATGCATAGATGTTGACTGGCATGCAGTCATCCCTCAATAACAAGAGTAGTTATAATGATAATGATTAACTTGTTTTTCATAAGTAGGGAAGAGCCTCATTCAGAGGGTGACATAATGAGTGCCCAGGTCTACTCCTCACCCAGGGCTTGGTAAACTTCCAAGACTGTTTACACCTCACCCCTACTTTGGCCCTCTCTTGGCAGACAAGAACAGGTCCCATGCCCAGGCTCAGGTGCAGGCAGAAGGTGAACATAGCAGAAGCTTAGGCAGCCTTTTACCATTCGCTATGGCCAGAGTTAATACATTACTTCCGTCTGGGATCCTGCTTTCGCAATCACAATTGGAGCTGGGGATCTGGTTACAGATTTACTTCGAACAATGCCTGATATGTGGAGTAAAGTCCTCCTTGGCCTTCATATAGCCATTCTCCCTCCTCCTCAGGAACTGCTCACACCTGTGCCCCAAAGATGAAGGCCCAGGAGGAACCCGAAGGCCAGACACAGGTGCTGGGGGATGGGTGGGAGCTGGGTGGGGGCGGGTAGGCTAAGGACTGGAGGGACTACACAGGCTGTCTCCCTGGGAGGGCAGAGACAAAGGTTCTGAGGAAGTTGATCAAGGGTGACTATCCCAGGCTGAACGTGGCAACTGGGGGATGGAGTAGGGGTGGCAGTGGGGGTGAAGGAGACTTCAGCTTGGTAACTGATTGACTTCAGCTTGGAGGCCAGTAGGGGCCCAATCTACCTCCCCCACCCCCCACCCCACAGTGACACCTCAAGGACTTCCAAAGGGCAGAGGTGGGAACAGAGTGGGTCCAAGAGGGCCTGTCCACAGTCCCTAGCCCTCTCAGCCCCTCTTCTGATTGTGGGGCCCATTCCTATGGCTAGAAAGCCCAGGTCCCAAGGGCTGCAGGGGCCAGCACAGTGGACTCACCCCTGCACAAAGCAGTGTGAGGTGGGAGCCAGGTGTAGCCGGGCCAAGGGGCAGCTTGGTGGATAAAACATGAGGGAGGTGAGGACCCCATGCTTCGACATTCTGAGGAGCTGACAGGCCACTCAGGCATCTGATTGATTCTGGGGCAGAATCAACTTCACCAGTGTCCACTGCTCCACCCTGAGTTACTGTTCTCTGCTGTCCCCAGCACGAGGCCTTGGGCTTGGCAGGGAATTCCACGAGGGAGCCCCGGGCGGCCCTGCCCTCAGAGCCCAAGTTCGACATGTTGTACAAGATCGAGGACGTGCCGCCCTGGTACCTGTGCATCCTGCTGGGATTCCAGGTGGGCTTACCCCCAGGGCCTCTCCACCACCACTCTGCATGCTCCCCAGGACCCCAGCCCTCCTCCCTGCCCACCAGGGTTATCTTGGGTAATAGGAAAAGAAACCTAAGGTCAGCAACAGCGACCAAGCAGGGGTGGGGAAGGGGTTTGATGGGACCTGAGAGAGGATTAAACCTCTGGGAGCAAGTGTCACCTGCCAGGCGGCGTGTCAATGACAGGAAAGAGTGCCCACTCCATAGAAGATGCAGGAGTAACTTGGGAGCAGATTAGTAATCCCCAGTGAGGTGAGCAGTATCCCTCTGGAATCCCCTGTGGGAGTGTCAGTCCTGGCTGGGTACATTGCCCAAGGGTGGCATGGCTTCAGGCCCACTGGGGCAGGCCTGCAGACTGTTAGGGGGCCCTGTTTCCCTGTGAGCTCTGTGGGCTCCTCATGCACTACCCCCCCCCCCCCCAGCATTACCTGACATGCTTCAGCGGCACCATCGCCGTGCCCTTCCTCCTGGCTGAGGCGCTGTGTGTGGGCCGGGACCAGCACATGGTCAGTCAGCTCATCGGCACTATCTTCACCTGCGTGGGCATCACCACCCTCATCCAGACCACACTGGGTATCCGGTGAGCTGCCCTGCCCCCACCCCCACAGACACAGAGTGATCCACACAGCAGGGACAGGTGGTCTCTCTCAGGGGACTCGTGGGACAAAAAAAGCTATCTTCCCCCACCTGTTGCTTCTTCTCCCAGGCCAGCCTCAGAGCCAGGTAGCTGGGATTCTACCCTGGGCCTCTGGCACTCCTCAAAGACGAGCAGTCTGCGGGTTTAAGGATATGTGTCCTAGCGGCCTCCCCCACCCGCCCCATGAAGCCCCACTTGGGGTAATCAGGACCACCTGCTTCTCGGGCCCGTGTGGGCCTCTTCCCCCTGCGGGCCCATCGCCCTAGGCGTGGGTGAACAAAGCATGGTTGTGCGGTGGGAGGACAGAGGAAAGTTGAGAATGGAGCTTGGATGCCAGAGCAGAGCTGTCCACTTCTGCACATGTGGCCCCTCACAGTGCAGGAGCTGGTGTTGAGAAGGAAAGGCAGCAGGCTGTGGGGCCAGAGGTTCCATTTGTTTTCTTCCTTGGGTCCCCAAAATGCTGGACTCTTGTCTGGGGCCTCCATGACTTCCCTCTGCTCTGCCCCTGCCCTGTCCCTCCATGTCTCTGTGCCTGTGTGAGGTTCTCTGTCCCTCTCTCTGTGCCTCTCCCCCTCATCTCCCTATCCTGTTCCCTTCCCCCCACCTGCCCCACCTCTGTTGCTGGGCTTCTCCTTCCAGGTTGCCACTGTTCCAGGCTAGTGCCTTTGCATTTCTGGTCCCTGCCAAAGCCATCCTGGCCCTGGAGAGATGGAAATGCCCCCCAGAAGGTGGGTACAGTTCTGGGGTCTGGGTGACTGTCCCAAGTCCAGACACCAGGGTGCATTCCGGGCATCTTCTCTCCCTCTGTCTGTTCCCTGTTCATATGTATGTGTGTCCCTATTTCTGCCCCCAGAGGAGATCTATGGAAACTGGAGTCTGCCCCTGAACACCTCTCAAATCTGGCACCCACGGATACGAGAGGTGAGTTTGCCTGTGAGGTAGAAGAGAGGTGGGTTTGCATGAGGAGGCACGTAGGTGGGAGTGAGAGCCACTGCTGAGTTGGGTCTGTGAGGGGGTCCAGGAGCATTTTTCTATGTTGAGATCATAGCTTCCACATGGTCACTTAGAGTGATCTTTGTTCTTCTAGGTCCAGGGTGCAATCATGGTGTCCAGCATGGTGGAAGTGGTGATTGGGTTGATGGGGCTGCCTGGGGCCCTGCTCAGCTACATTGGTCCTCTCACCGTCACCCCCACTGTCTCCCTGATTGGCCTCTCTGTCTTCCAAGCTGCTGGTGACCGAGCTGGCTCCCACTGGGGCATCTCAGCCTGGTGAGTGGGCACCAGGACTGATCCTTGTCCAGAACCAGTCCCTCACCCTCCACAAGTCCTTCCCCCTTAGTCCTGGCTCCTGCCCCCAGCCCTGCCTACCACTCACCTCTTTCTTGTTCCTCTGCCCCCAGCTCCATTCTCCTGATCATTCTCTTCTCCCAGTACCTGCGCAACCTCACCTTCCTACTGCCCGTCTACCGCTGGGGCAAGGGACTCACTCTCTTCCGCATCCAGATATTCAAGATGTTTCCCGTGAGGAGCTGACAGGCGGCTGGGGCTGGGGCTGGGACCTGGGTCAAGGTGAAGGGCAAGCACTGGAACAGCAGAGGTGCTAGAGCCAGAGCATAGATGAGGTCCCAGCAAGGGGTTGGGGCAGGTGTTGGGGCTGGGATCTGGGGCTGGGGCTGGGGCTGGGGCTGGAGCAGGTATTGGGGCTGGGATCTGGGGCTGGGGCAGGTGTTGGGGCTGGGATCTGGGGCTGGGGCTAATTAGCTTGGAACACGACCTCCAGGGCTTTTGGTTTACCCCTCATCTCTCCCCACTTCAGATTGTGCTGGCCATCATGACCATGTGGCTGCTCTGCTATGTCCTGACCCTGACGAACGTGCTGCCCACAGACCCTACAGCCTATGGCTTCCAGGCCCGAACAGATGCCCGAGGCGATATCATGACTATTGTACCCTGGATCCGAATCCCCTACCCCTGTGAGTGACCCCACCTGAGCCCCTCTGCCTCTGAGACCATCTATGAGACCCCTGCTGATCCCAATCCAGCTACACATGTATCATGTGCCAGGCAGAGTGCTATCAACTCAGACAAAGCCTCACTCATGACTGAGTGATCCCAAATGAGCTCCTATAACTGTACAGCTCCCACCCTAGCTTGAGGTCCCTTTACCCACTCCCCAACTCACCTAGGGGCACTTGCATCCATCTTCTTATCTCCTCTGGGACCCAGGTCAGTGGGGCCTACCCACAGTGACCACTGCTGCCGTCCTGGGGATGTTCAGTGCCACACTGGCAGGCATCATTGAGTCCATCGGAGATTACTACGCTTGTGCCCGCCTGGCCGGTGCACCACCCCCTCCAGTACATGCTATCAACAGGTATGTCCATCTGCTCTCCCCAGTATCTGGTCCTTTCTGGGGCCTCTTGGGAAGCAAACATAGGGCCAGGGTTGAGTCCCAAAGGTGTGAACTTGGGCAGGTCACTAATACTCTCCAGGCCTTGTTCTCCTTACATATGAAATGGGGATGTTCTCATCACTCACTTTGAGTGTTGCAAGTAGCTGAGAAGATAATGAAGTCTAAGGGAAACTACAGTCATTGACAACCTTCCATGTGCCTAGTCCTCCACAAGCATTCTCTTATGCAATCCACTAACGACCCTGTGAGACAGATATACTTACTATCCCCATTTTACACACGAGGAAACTGAAGCCCAGAATCGCCTAAAGGAGTAAGTGCCCGGGCACTGGGACTAGCGCTTAGAACTGGGCTCCTGACTCCCAGACCTGCCTCTGGCCTGTAGTAAGGAGCACTACAGATAGTTATAGCTTTCACAGCCCCAGAGAAGATGAGCAGCCAGACCCGGGTGATGAGAGGACACAAACCAGAGCACACTCCTTTTCCTTACAGGGGCATCTTCACCGAAGGCATCTGCTGCGTTATCGCAGGGCTGTTGGGCACGGGAAACGGGTCCACCTCGTCCAGCCCCAACATTGGCGTCCTGGGAATAACCAAGGTGCCCCGCCCAGCCGGAGTAGCACAGAGCCTCACCCTGTGCCGTGCGCCCCGCCCCTACGCAGTCCCCACTTTGGCCCATTTCAACCCTGTCTTTGAGAGGCTCCGCCCTGCATCAAGCCCTGGCCCATTTGTGTCTCCCTCTCATCGCAGGCCTCGCCCCGCCCCTCCGCCCCACCTCCCGGCCCGCCCCAGAGCGCACCCCACGGGGCTTCACCCCCTGGGTCTAGCCCCGCCCCCTGGCTCCCTGGCAGGTAGGCAGCCGGCGCGTGGTGCAGTACGGTGCGGGCATCATGCTGGTCTTGGGCATCATTGGCAAATTTACGGCCCTCTTCGCTTCGCTTCCCGACCCCATCTTGGGTGGCATGTTCTGCACCCTCTTCGGTGAGTGCCGCGCACGGGCCCAGGGTCACAGCGCAGTCGCATAGTGGAGCCCACCCGGCCCGTGCAGCGCCTCCAGCCGTCTCCTGCGCCCCCAGGCATGATTACCGCGGTGGGGCTGTCCAACCTGCAGTTCGTGGACATGAACTCCTCCCGCAACCTCTTCGTGCTCGGATTTTCCATGTTCTTCGGGCTCACGCTGCCAAATTACCTGGAGTCCAATCCCGGCGCCATCAACACAGGTGCTCCCCACTTGTCTCAGTGTCACGGGGGTGGGGGAGGTGTAGTGGGCTCGACTCTAAGCACAGACCCCTCCCTCAAAGGCTCCACACAGCTAGAACCACAATTCCTGCCCAACTCTGTTAATCAGCAGCTTAGAGGCTAATTAGTTAGCAGTTCCCTTTACTAAGACACTGTATGAACATGTATTGAGCTTTACATGTGCTCATTTAATTTTCACAACAGCTCCATGAGACACACACTATCATCTCCATGTCATAGATGAGGAAAGTAAGACTTGAATGATTTGTCCCAAGACAACAAGTACCAACTGGCAAAACTGGGACCCAGTTTTGAACCCAAGGGTAGGCGAAGCAAAGGTACAGAAAGGCTTGACAGTTGAGGTTTGTACATTCCAGCTCCATGCCTGCTCAAGAAGTCAGCGGGCTGCACAAGTGGGGTGAATGTCCCAGAGCTCTGCTCTCCACATAAGGTCATGACACCCACTGGTCCTTGGCCTATTCCACAGGCATTCCTGAAGTGGACCAGATTCTGACTGTGCTGCTGACCACGGAGATGTTTGTGGGGGGGTGCCTCGCTTTCATATTGGACAACACAGTGCCAGGTATGAGTCAGACCTGGGAGGGAAACCCATAACTAGGCTGGGCTCATCTGCACTCCAGCACATGGCGCCTGAATGGGAGCTGTACCAGGTCTGATGTCATGTAGGCCTTGCAGGCAGGGAGAAACAGAAACAGATGGGCCGTGGGCTGGAGGGAGAGTTCACTGGTTAGAGGCACAGACATGCCTCATAGGTCTTGAAGAGGGTGGGGCTAGGAGAGTCATTCTGGGGCTCTGTGTGTTGTTTCCTCTCCATTTCTTTTTTTTCTTTAAGATTTATTTTATTGTTTTTGATAGAGACAGAGACAGAGCGAGAAGGGGGAGGGCCCAGAGCAGTCTCCACAGTTGTACATTAGTTTCCTACATAGTTGTATTCCACCCAGGTGGGTGCAGCGTGCGCAGGGCAGGAACTGGGCCAGGGAAGCACACTCCAGTTCCACATATGGGTCCACATGGGCTGGGGTCAGGACTCAGTTCTCGGACCCCGGGGCTGCAAGGCGAGTGCTCAACCCACTGATCCATCCCATCATCCCCTCCTCTCCATTTTCTTGATTGCCACTGGGTGAGGGGTGCCTTTGCTTTCTGAGAGTATGACAAATAGCAAATGTAGCATCAGTTTGTTAGCAAAACCCACTCCAAATATGCCAGCAGCCTGTCATATTGGCTACTAGGAAAGCCCCTAACATTTCTCTTTGCTATTAGGGCTTTTTTGCAGAATTTTTTTTTTTTTTTTGTGGAGGATGTTTTGTGAGGATCCCTGAGAACCCTATTGGATATTTATGTGCCCAGTAAATATAGAGGGTGCCAAAGAAATGTATACAAATTTTAAGAAAGGAAAACGCTATATTAAAATAATACTCAGTATATGTCAATAACAAAAGATGAATACAAGTCACATTTGACTTCTGCAATTACAAAAGGTTACCATCAGCGTCCAGACACCTCTGATTATGGTGAACTACTGCTTGAGCAATGTTGACCAAAGTGTCCACTTATATCGCTGCACATGCATTGACCACGCGTCTCAAACTTATCATGAATATGTGCAAGTGTTCGGCAAGCTGGAGGTTCTGTTGCATGCTCACGCCTCCACTGTCATTGTACTTCCATGTTGTTCTCAAATTTCAAATACCACTTCAAAATGGTCTTGCGCTCCTTGAATGACAACTATGCTTCTGCCATTTTCATTGACTGCCCTACCTGTTGCATGGTGACACTAGCATTTATTTGATTAACACCATCTTTTGAGTGAATGTCAGTAATACTGGATAACATCTCTTAAAATGTGTGTATTTTTTTGGCACTCTCAATATTTAAAAACTAAATGTCACCAGGTGCTCTAACTAGTAACAAGCATAATTAACATTTGCCAAACATCTACTATGGGTCAGGCATAAAGCTAAGTGTCTCATTCCATCCTCAAAAACTATGCTGTGAGGCAGAGACTATCAATACCATTTTATGAGGAAACAAGAGTTGGAGAAGTTGTGACTCACCAAAGGTCGTATTTACAGATTTAAAATGTTACAAATCTGGGATTTTAAGAGTCCATCTGATGCAGTCTATGCCTGTGCCCTGGCTATTGTACCACACAGCCTCTGTTGGAGGATTTCAGGGGAACTAGATCAGGGAAAGCTCTGTAGAGGGAGGAGATAAAGGCTGCATCAGCCCAGAGAAAAGAGGGATGGTAGTAGTAGGATAATGGCCCTCCATCCCCCACCACTTAGCAGCCTAAACGTAGCTGCAGGCCCTACTTATTTCCCTCTCTGAAGATACATACAAGTGCCTATTCAGAGCACAGGAGTAAGAAGAGGATGGCTGGTGGGTTGGAGTGTGGGCAGGGAAGGGTCAGGGATCCCTGGCACTTTTAGATTTTAGACAGCATCAGATGAAGGATCTCAGATGTGTAAGTGGTACTTGATCATGGTACCCACCTCTCCCCATGTAGAGGAAGCTGGGCTTGGGACTAGACAGGAAATTGGCAGCATCAATGCCAAGGGAATCTGGGGCATCAGGTGGGCAGCTATAAACTGAAGGGCTTCTCTGTATGTGAGTAGCTGGATTAAGCTAATAAGATGTTAATTTCAAACTATCTTGCTGAGTTCCTCACATCCCCATCCTTCAACCCGCTCGCCCATCAGGAACCATCCTACCAGGGATCGTTATGCCATATACTTTTCAATAGTCCTTCAACGTGCACTGATAAGGAATTTGAAGCTCAGAGTGGTTAAATCACTGAAGGTCACATAATGTAGACTCAAACCTAGGTCTGGCTGACACAAAACTTAGTCCTTAACCATGGAATCCCACAGCTTTGTGTGTGATGGGCACACTTTGCTGATGTACCACTTTGCATTTACTTTCTCTTTAACCATCCACAACCCAACCTTAGAGGGGCAGTCAATTTAATTCATGAAATGCTAGAGAAGCTTACCAACTTAGCCCTGGTTAGACAATGAAGAGGATGAACAACAACAAAAAGGTGTCAGTTTGAGGAGCTACTAGTACAAGGCAGGAAGTGAAACTGGGTTAAACTGGAGCAATAAGGTCAATAAGCCTGGGCTGTTGCCATCTGGAGGGCTTTCTGGATGAGAATGGACGGGGCCCTGGAGAATGGGAGGGAGTGGGAGAAGCAGAGCAGGCATTGCAGGTGGGGATGTGGAGGGTAGGCAGAGGAGCTCTGGGACAGCTGTTGAGTCCTGGCAGTGATGGGGGGGTGGGGGGGCAATCAGACACCGTAGTGCTACGCCACACCTATAGCTCCTCTCCCCTCCACTTTGCAGCCCTGTGCTCTTTGCACAGCCAGGCCCAGTTCAAACAATACCTCCTTCTACGGTAGTAGTCTTCCCCAAGGACCCCAGCCCTCCTTCCGTGCCTTTTCCTGAGACTTTGAGACACATTTCGTTTGCACTACTCATGGGGTTCTCAGCCTGGGATGCCAGCACATAAAAATTTCATTATTACCACCAAGACTTACTGTCAGTCTTGTGAAAACCTCACAGATCTCTTGTACCTCTCCTGTACTTCCTAAGGGCGAATTCCCCTAGCTGTAAAAATTCTCTTGTGTATCCCTACCTCCACCAGACTTTACTTAGCTTGATTTCCCAAGCTTTGTATTATAAAAACAAGTTTATTTTCCAAATATAGAATCATTATTAAGACTGATTAGTGTTTCAAAATATACCAACCTGTCCCACAGTGGAGGCTGAGCACTACTTGGTGCCCATCAGCCCAGCACAGTCTAGCCCCATACTCAAGATGTAGGATGACAATTAACCTTTCTGCCTTTTTCATCATAAAATTTTGTGTAATAGTGCCTTTACATCTCCTAATGGTGTATTTTGAAAAAATGATGAAATTAAAGCAGTTAGCAGAGCCTGGCACAATGAAGATACACAATAAATACTAATCATAATCAGTATCCTTTAGGGTTCCCTAAAGCTCTGGCCAAGTTAGGAGCTGAGAAATCATAGATTCAACTTTTTAGAACCAGAAGGTATTTGAGAATTGAGACACTCGAATCCAGAAGTCTGCCTCAGGACGAAGTTATGAAGAGAACAAGAAGCAGAAGGTGGATGGCCCTGGTAAGTGACCTCACTGTCCTCTTCCAGGGAGCCCAGAGGAACGAGGTCTGATCCAGTGGAAAGCTGGAGCCCATGCCAACAGTGAGACGTCTACTAGCCTCAAAAGCTACGACTTCCCCATTGGGATGAGCACAGTAAAAAAGATTGCCTTTCTGAAATACATTCCTATTTGCCCAGTCTTCAAAGGATTTTCTTCAAGGTCAAAAGACCAGCTTCCCATTCCAGAAGATATTCCAAAAAGTACAGAAACTGGGCCTGTGTGCACCAAAGTCTGAAAAATTACTTTCAAGAAAGGTAGGATATGTTGTTGTCTATGGCTTTTGTGGGAGGGCTGAAAAAAAATCATTCTTATGCTTTAATCAAAGAAAAAGCAAACTACTCAGTTTCTGTTTTCGTGACCTATTTTAGTGTCTTCAAAGGGAAAGCAGACTGGGTCAAAAGTCAACATATGGATTGAGTGGAATTCCTTACCCATTTTATAGTGAGTGGAACTTCCCAAATGGTGTGGGCCATGAAGAGGGTACAAGTATGCAGAAATATTGATCCCTTCAGCCTTCTGGGTATCTGAACAGAAGCTGGATTGGCTGCAGACCAGTCACAAACTCCAGCCACAGGCAGCCAGCCTCATCTGTATGCTAAACAAGTAACATTTTATGACATGGAAAAGGTTGAGAAATATTAACATAGCACAAGGACAGGAAAAATCCTCACATGCCTTGTTTCAATAATGATCATGAAATAACAGAAGTTACTTCAGTTACCCTAAACTATGCAATATAGGCCCTGATAGGGTGATCATTGTCCTTAAGACTTCAAAATGGAGTTAGGAATGCTCTGAAACTTTCCATTTCTACTTGTAATGCAGATGTGTGGCTCTCTAGTCAAACATCAAAGTGGTATTAATGTGTGTGTTCCCTAAGGCACATAAGAAAAATTCTGACAAAAAGAACACTTAGCCTATAAGACTCAACAGTAATAATAATAATCACTGAAATAGAACATTCTATTCAAAGAATAGAACTAACTTTCAAAGAATGATTAGCCCTGCTCCAGTTGTTAAAACTTGTTTATTTCAGTAGCTATTACAAACCATTGGAGCACAGGTGCTCACACCAAAGGTGGTCCCCAAAACGTCCGTCTAGGGAGAATGTGAGCAAGAACTGATTACATGGCCTTCTTAATCTTGAACCCAAGCTCAATAAAAGCACAGAGGGCATTATCAACCACTGAGTAGGGCCATGAGGCAGAATTGTATGTGGAACCAGAAAATTGGTAGTTGGTTGAGACTATTCCCAAATAAAGATTAGCCACATATTATTAATAAACTTGTGAGGGGGATAAGAGAGAAGGTCCAGATAAATCAAAACAGCAAACCAGTCCAATTAGGCCAGCAATGACTTGTAAAGGGCAGAAGCCAATGAAAGTTATAGTAGAGTAAGGTTACCACTGTACTTGTCAGTCAAAGTTTTTTAACATGAATATCTACAACTGCCCTGCCATTGTAGCCTGGGGTGATCAATGTGGGTTATGGAAGGGACTCTGGGTTTTATTTTACTGTTGTATTTTGTACAGATACTGGCCTAACATATTTGACAAAATAGGGTATAGTCTATCCTCTCAGCACATCTTGCCAGCAGGGTTGTCCTGAGACCACAGTGAAGTGAGTATCACCACTGGAGAGTGTGCATTCAACACCAATAAACACAACCATCATCTCGGTTCTACTATTATTTATTTTTTTAAATATTTTTGAAAAAATATAATTTTTTTACAATATTTTCAACTTAAACACTATTCACACTGAACACGTATGGCAGCTTAACCTACCCAAATATGAAGTTTAAGAAGCCAAAACTGTTCTAGCTTTGTTAAAAAAAAAAGTTGTGCTGCAGACTATTGTAGTGATGGTTAACAAAGCAAGGAAAAGCACCACTCAAATCACATTACAATTTCTTTGTTCAATTGGATTATGGGTTGGTCAATGTTAGACATCACACAGGCATAGCTATGATGCAGTGACTCCTTAGAAGATGCAATTCTCAAATCACATACTTCCTCAGATGTAACATTAGGCGAATGCAGTATTTCTTATATAACATACCATAAAAGCCAGGACTAGGTCTAATCTGATCATTATTTTGTAACCTCAGTAATCAAAGACACACTTGTCTACAACGTATTATTTCAAATTAACCAACAAGCTTTTCTCAGAAGATTCTTAAAATGCAAATTTTAGTCTAAACCGAGAAATATGCTTAACAACTAGAACTTAATTTAAATTTACTCATTTAAAAAAAGTTTAAACATTAACAAGTGTTAGTTACCCTAAAGGATCAGTTTAGCCTCAAAAAATAAAATACACTGAGATTTAGAGGTCATTTAATTTGGTGCTTTGTCACAACTTGACTGGTGCTTCTTTCCTTGCTGTCTTCACATCAAGCCATGGGGCCAATTCTATTTTCAGTAAATGTTTGACAGCTTTTTACATAACAGTCTCAGCACTTTTATTAAGCATGCAAGACTAACAAAACTTTGGCAATGCATAAGTGTAACACAGTGACAAGAGAGAGCTTTTACAATTAAGTCTTCTAATACTGCCTTCACAGTGTGGAAATTGTGCTACATCCACCAAAAGAGGGCCAGTCTACTCAAATATTTTAGTACTTCACCCCAGGAACAAACTCCTTTGCATTTGGATTCAGATTGCTCTTGACCTGGAAAATAAGTACATTAAAAAAAAAAAAAAAGAAAGAAAAGCAAGTTCATTAATAGATGGCTTCAGATAATTAGTAGCATTCAACCCAGATCCACATGCAAAAACATTTTCCAAAAATTGCAAGGCAAAAAAGCTTAAGAACTCAAGATTGTTAAACTTAACCCCCAGAAAAATCTATGGTGGAGAAAGCAGGAACCAGATGTAAGTCTAAAGAGAAAGTAGGAATTAAAATTAAAATTAAATTTGCTTAAGAGTAACCAGAAACCCCACTAACTTTACATAAACTAAAACAGGTGTCACAGAACAAGAAATTCTGTTCATTTAACCATGATATCTGACTTTCTTTTAACAGTTTCATAATATGTAAAAACATTAAACAAGGTTGAAATGATGATTAAAGTGACTGGGAAATTGTTTATGGATTAATTTTACTTTATGATTCTCACTGAAAATATGGAGTTGTCTTTCTACAATTGTTGTATTCTAATTCCCATAGGAAACATGGTATATAACAAGAAAACTACGCAGGGAGTCAGAAGACCTAAGTCGGAACTCCAGCTTTGCCTCTAACTTCTTAAGTAAGCCGGGCAAAGTCACTCTCTGAGACTCCATTTTTGCATCAGGGGAAGAATGGGCTATAACAGGGGTCTCCAAACTACAGCCGGCGGGCCGGATGCGGCCCACGAGGCCCTCTCATCCGGCCCATGGAGATCTTTTTATCTGAATAAAATAATATTAAATAAATAATTAAAAACAACATCTATGTTTTGGTTCTTTTTCATTTGGACCTCGAGTGTGTAGTCGGCCCCCAAACTGCTGTTTGATAGTTAATGTGGCCCGCGGGCTGAAAAGTTTGGAGACCCCTGGGCTATAGTCTCTAGGAGACTCAGAGACTTGTACAACAATTACTCTGTATCTCTAAATCTTTACTTCCTAAGCAGACACGTCAGCATATAGGGAATAACTGGAAATATTCCTCTATCACATCTTGGAATGCAAGTTGAAAAAGACAAAAAGAAACCAGGATGGATTCCAGGGCCTGAAATGTAGGCATGCTGGCAGGCTTTTAGACTGATTCTGAGTCCCCTATGTCATTTACTTCAAGACCAAAACACATTAAAAACATGTTGAAGAAGTAATTTAATCTTAGTTTCAAAAATTACATACAACCATTTCCTTGTATAGGACATAGTCTCCCTTCTCTCAAGGGAAGTAATATATAAACTTTAGAAGTATGAGGTTTAAATAAAAATAAATAAATAAATAAAGGCAGTGTTCTTGAATGTGCAATCTTTTGGCAGCTATGAAATAATGAGGAATTAAAATAATCTCTAACAGATGGAGGCGAACAAACCAGTTTCTAGACAATAAATTTATACTGGTTCCAGATTTAAATTATTCATTATACCTAGCAAAAGGCTTTACTCATCAAAGCATCTAGGATTACTTGTTGAGTGGCTGATGTAGCCATAAACAAGCATATCCCAATAGACTATTCAGATCACTTATCTGTTCAATTGGGTTACTGTCAATTTATTGCAACACAGGCTGTGTACATATACCAAAATGTAAATTTCAGTGTTCTCTGCACAGCCCTTTAGAAGAACAGTTTCTAAATGCCTGATAGGGCAGGCTGGTAGTATTCTCTGGGAGCACTATTTTCTCTTTTTAAATAAACATGTCTAGATGATTAATTCTGTAGGTCTGGGATGTAACCAAGAAACTTTTTGTTTTAAATGCTTCATAGGTTATTATGATGAACAGCCAAGTTAGAAAATCACTGAACAGTGAATAGAATACAACAGCAAAAAGTACTTCAGAGTTTAGGGGTAAATTCTAGAGACCTTGTAGAAGCAATTAAGAGACTGTCAGTATGGACAGGTTATCATTCTGAGTTTAAATTATTTTATCTTAAATTTAGTGATGGACCCATTAGGTTCAACTCTAGTACTGATGCTTAGTTATCACAATTCCTAAAAAAAATGTTTTACTACAAATATACCATCAGTAATGAGACACTGAGGTAACTAAAAATGAAAATAGGTCTGTGTTCTTTTCTGCCAAAAGCCTGTAGAAGTCCTTATTAAATCAGTTCCAAAGGAGTTAGGGTTAACTCAATGAAAATCCTGAATTGGGGTTGTAAGATGGCTCAATGGGTTGAGCACTCATCTTGCAGCCCCGGGATCTGAGGATGGAATCCCCGGTCCCAGCCTATGAGGACCCACATGCTGAACTGGGGTGTGCCCCTAGTTCAGTTCTCACTGGGGTGAGCTCCATAAGGGAGGCCCCCAGCCCAGTTCCTGCCCTGTGCAGCCTCATGCCCACCTGTGGAATGAAACTATGTAGAAAACCCATGACGTGCAACTACAGAGACTGCTCTGGGCACGCCCACCCCCCTTCTTTCTGTTTCTGTCTCTCTCTGTCAAAAGCAATAAAAATAAATCTTAAAAAAAAAAAAAAATAGGGGAAGCTGGGATGGCTCAGCAGGTTAAGAACTTGCTTTGTAGCCCTGGGGATCGAGGATCGAGTCCTGGCCCCAGACTGTGTGGATCCATATGCTAAATTGCGGTGTGTTTCCCATGCACAAGGCCCCTAGCCCAGTTCATGCCGTGCGTGGCCCCGCCCATCATGTCAAAAGCTGATGAAGGTCAACTATGGAGACTGCTCTGGGCTCTCCTCCTTCTCTCTGTCTCTGTCAAAAACAGTAAAATAAAAATAAAATAAAATAAAATAATTTTTTTTTTAAATCCTAGATTTCCTGAATTCAGAAAATAGAATCTCCAAAAGTTTACCTTTGAAATAAAAATTCGCAAATTTTACCAAATGGTTAAGACAAAATTAAAGAAGAAAACCTCTCTATCAAGTTACTTTTGTATAGGCAAGTCACATGGACATACTTTTTTTTTTTAAAGGTTAAGCAGAAGTTTATTGGAAAGGAGGAAAGCTTTCAAAATGAGGGGACACCCGAAAGTGGAATGCCCACTGAAAAAGGAAAGCTCTTGAAACGAGGGGACATCTGAAAATGAAATCCACCCCCCCCCAACCCTTTTTTAAAAATTTATTTTGTTTTTGACAGAGACAGAGAAAGGCGGGGGGCGGTGGGCGGGGCAGAGCAGTCTCCATAGTTGTATGTCATCAGTTTTTGACATGGTTTCGTTCCACACAGGTAGGCAGGGGCTACACAGGGCAGGAACTGGGCTGGGGGTTTCCTGCATGGGAGATTCACCCCCTCAAGCCAGGGGCCGAACCTGGGGGCAACAACCAAACTGGGGGCCTCCCGCATGGGAAGCACACCTCAGTTCAGCATATGGGTCCACATGGGCCGGGGCCAGGATTCGATCCTCAGTCCCCAGGGCTGCAAAGTGAGCACTTAACCAGCTGAGCCATCTGGCTCCACCCACCTCTTTTTTTTTTAAGACTTATTTTAATCTTTTTTAGAGAGAGAGAGAGAGACAGAAAGAAAGGGGAGAGCCCAGAGCAGTCTCCTTAGTTGTACCAATTTTTGACAGTTTCATTCCACACAGGTGGGTGGGGGGCAGTGCAGGGCAGGAACTAGGCAGGGGCCTCCCACATGGAAGCTTGTGCCCCAGTGAGAACCAAATTGAGGGCCACATCCCAGTTTAGCATATGGGTCCGCAAGAGCCAGGGCCACGATTTGATCCTCGGATCCCAGGGCTGCAAACTGAGCACTTAACCCACTGAGCCATCCCGCCATCCCGCCATCCCCCTGTGTACTTCTTTTGATTAATACTTTTAATACACTTAGTTATCCTAGGGCAACATAGTTGCCAAAATTAAAAGCAGTGTCAAGAGGTTAGCAGTCTCGGACTAACTCCAGAGTGTTGCCAGAAGTCACTCTATGTGATAAGTGAGAGTGGGAGACTTCTGCTTCCATTGTAAAAAGTAATACACTTTCTGAAGGGGAAGAGATGTAGAACTCTTCTTAAACAGATAGTTGTCGGGTTTTCCACTTAATGGGAAAGATGAGCTACACTTTAAAAAGATAAAAGATTGGGTAAGCTGGAATGGCTCAGTGGGTTAAGAGCTCACTTTGCTGGCCCGGGGACTGAGGATCGAATCCCAGCCCTGGCCTGTGCAGACCCATATGCTGAACTGGGGAGTGCCCCCAGTTTGGTTTTCACCAGGGTGAGACCCCGGCCTGGTTCCTGCCCTGTTCAGCCCCGCGCCCACCTGTGGAATGAAACTATGTGGAAAAAAACAATGATGTGCAACTATGGAGACTGTTCTGGGCCCTCCCCATTCTCTCTGTCTCTGTGTCTCTCTCTCTCTCTATCAAAAACAATGAAAATAAATCTTTAAAAAAACTAATGCAGTACAACTATGGAGATTTCCCCCCCTCTCTGTGTCTCTCTGTCTCCGATAAAAACAATTAAAAAAATATAAAGATGAAAAATAACATTTTACCACAAGATCTTCCAGAGAAGAGCCATCGCTGATGACAAGGTCATTAAACTGGTCTTGGATTTGGTCCATAGTTTGTGGGAGATCTCGAGCTGGAATGAACCATTCATGTTCTTCTTCCTCTTCCAGCATTTCCTGGAAACAGCGTTCAATAAATTCTTCTTCCCATAACTCTTCTTCTATCTGGATTTATAATAAATAAAGGATAATTGATAACATATTTGGTAAGATCACTAGGAATAATTTAAAATATCTTGAACCATTTAAAAACATAATGTACTTCCTCTTCTGCTTGTGTCCTAAGGTAAGAAAGTGTTTACCATAAGACCTAGGCAGATCTATTTAGGATTTTGTAAGTCTTTACTTGTCTTAGCTGACTATACTTTTTTCCATTGAGGGTAGAGAGGAAGAAAGAACAAACAAAGGAGTGCTTTCACTGAGGAATGCATGTGAGACTTACCTGTGATACTTTAAAACTATATAAACCCAAAGCCTATCAAAATGACTTAAAAAAAAAAAAAAATCCAGGGAAGCCGGGATGGCTCAGTGGGTTGAGCGCTCACTTTGCAGCGCCAAGGACCGAGGATTGAATCCCAGCCCCGGCCCGTGCGAACCCATATGCTGAATTGGGGAGTGCCCCCAGTTCAGTTCTCTCTCTCATCAAAAATAAATAAATAAATAAATAAATAAATAAATAAATAAATAAATAAATAAATAAATAAATCCTTTAGAGGGCAGAGTCAAGGTATGGGTAAATAAAAATACCCTAATTCTCACTGAAATAAGTCTACATTGTTTTACTCTTGAATATTCATCATTCAATATGTTAAAATCAAACATTTATTACCAAAGCCACATTCAGGGAGGAACTGATGGAAGGTGGAAACAAATGCCAAAAATATAGGAATAAATATAACATTTATCAATGTAAAAGAGTTCCCCCTAAAGAGAATAGTGGTGTCAGATTTTCAGGCTGATTAGACTGAGAACCTCATATGAAAAAGAGAACAGTTCTGTGCTCTAATACTTGTGCCTTTCTGCTCTTGACTTTCTCTGCAATAAAGCAACATGATTGGTGTAAGACAGTGATTTCCAAGCCTAACTGCTCACTGGAACCACCTGGGAACTTTTAAAAAACATGTTTCCCAGGCTCTACCTAGTCCCCCTGAAACTGATTCTCTGGGGTGGGACCCTGAAAAACTCCCTACCTGGTGGTAGTAATCAGCATCCAGATAAAAAACACATTTCAGGGACAAGTACAATTATATACATTTGAGGGTTCTCATGGGGTACAAAAAACATGTCTGTATACAAAACTAACTTGTCTGTTGAATTCCTCTTCGTTTTCCATCCACATGTACTCTGCAAATGGATTGTCATCTTCATGAGAATGACCGTTAATAATCACATCTTCATTGATGATGCTTGGGCTAGTATTGCTGCGACTTGGATCTTTCATGGCTGGAGTTTAGTTGTCGTTTTTTAACCTTAAACGAACAATACAGTTAATTTAATCTACTAGTCATTCTCTTTTAGTGAACAACTACTATTACTATGCACATGATCCACTGAGCAATCAGAAATCTTCATTCCTACCCCCAAATGATTTTAATGTTTAAGAAACAGCTAGGAACAGCCTAGATTCATCTACTATTTTCAAACAGGTGAAGGTAATCAGTTACTTAAATGGATGGTCTGGAAGACTTGTCATCAAGTGACTTTATGAATAGCAAATTGTTTTAAAAAGCCCAAATAAAGTGAAAAAATTTTAATAACTGCTTAGTACCTCAGTTTCTCAACTTTGTAGCCTCCCTTACCTACTCAACTGTACAACATGGGTTCAAACTTAAAACAGAGATTGTTTTTAATCGACTATTGTTCAATTAGCCAGTGCAGTTAAACCCCCATTGTTCAAGGGTCAACTCTGTGGAGGGCTTACTGTAGTTATAGGTGGAAGGTATGTGGAAGGTAGGTGGCTGTGCCTCTTAACTCCTATGTTGTTCAAAGGTAAATGTGTTTGTTTATTATCTGGGTCCATGTCAAGCTCCTCCATGTCTGGATTTCCTCATTGTACAATGAGTTTTTTTAGTTCATTCATCATGTTGTACGACCTGTATCATCATCATCTAATCTCTTTTTATGTGAGTAAAAGTACTATCTAATACAGAAGGTCTGGTTTCTTAACACTCTGATAATATAGGCATACCTCATTTTACTGTGTTTACAAATGTTACATTTTTTACAAATTGAAGGCAAAACCTTCCACCAACAAAATGATTATGGCTGACTCTATTTCAAGACTTGCTTTTATTGTGGTCTGAAACCGAATTTTCAATATCTCTGCGGTATGCCTGTAAGTGATAACATGATCTAACACTAAAAGTTCAAAGCATGAAGTTTCAGATTCTACAATAGTCTACCAATTTGTTAAGTCTGAAACTGCTAAAAATGGGTTTATAGCATATTAAGTTACTTGTACATAAATTCAAACAGTAATGTAACTTGTGCAAAGGAAGGAAATAACATACCTAAATTAGGATAGAGTTAAAAAAACAAACAAACCTCTTTAGGCTTTCTTACTCTGAAGTTCTCAAACTCAAGTAAAACACAAAAACAAAAGTCTCCTATTAAAAATAGATCTTTCCTTGGGTTAAGGTTCCAGGAGAGATTTGTTATATGTGAGTTGCCTGGCCCTTTAAATTCATGTTATGGACTTACCCTTAAGGGAAAATAGTACAATAAAAATTCAGAGATGTTTATATGCATTTATAAATATGAATTTAATCTCTAAGCTGAGGGTAGAGGGTCCTATTGTAACACAAATGTATTTTCTTAAATACTGAATACAATATATTGAATACAATATATGTATCCTGGGCCACAGGTTGGACAAGCTTACCCTATACTCTCACCTCTGGTTAATCTTCAGTCTCTGCACATAAAGTGAAGGCTAAGAAATAGTTGTAAACTGCAAGAGTCAATGGTGTGCCTCAACCTACACAAGAGCTCATCTGCAGACTGGGAGAGTTTTGGTTTTTATTTACAGGTATTAAAGGGAATCTCTTTTAAATAACTATCGTAGCTGAACACTAAGCTAATGAAACAGGCTTCAATGGCCACACACAAAGTTTTACAAAATTAGTTTAGAAAAATCACTAAACGAACTACAACAAACAGAACAATTCTGGGGAGAGGAAAGAATCCAGTTTTCAATAAAAATTATGAGGCATGCAAAGAAGTAGGAAAAGATGGCCTATCCACAGAAAAAAAGAAAAGAAAAAGTCTCTGAGAAAGCCTAGACACTGGACTTACTAGACAAAGACTTTAAATCAGGTATTTTAAATGTGTTCAAAGACCTATTCTCATCAAATAGAGAATATCAACAGAGAGAAATTATAAAAAAGAAATCAAATGGAAATTTTTGGGCTGAAAACTACAATAACTGAAATGAGAAGTTACTAGAGGGTTTACTGTAGCCTTTCAGACTGAGAGTCTACTGTATATCTATTTACTTGGAATTGTTTTAACTCCTAATAACATAAATATATCAGGACTTCTTTTTACCAAGAAGGGTGGGCTAGATTATTTGGACCAGTATTTCTACTGAAAAATAAAAGAATTGGAAGACATATTTTAAAAGAAATTCTTAAAAGCACTAGAACGTTGACAAGAAAGTAGCAATTCCGAGAGCAAAGTGGAAGTTTTAAACACTGAAGCTGCCTTTGAGCTGAGCTTTTGCCCATTAGGCTTTTTTGGATTTACTGGTTAGATGCTTTATAGCAGTGGTCCCCAACCTTTCTGGCATCAGGAACCAGTTTCATAGAAGACAATTTTTCCACAGACTAAAGGTGGGAGAGAGCCGGGGGGTCGGGGGGGTGCGATGATTCAATTGCATTACATTTATTATACACTTTATTTCTATTATTATTACACTGTAATATATAATGAAATATGCAACCAATCTAATGCTGCCACTGATCTGACAGGAGGCAGAGCTCAGGCAGTAATACAAGCAATGGGGAGCAGTTATAAACACAGATGAAGCTTCACTTGCTCACCCACTGCTCACCTGCTGTGCAGCCTGGTTTCTAATAGGCCACTGACCGATACCAGTATGTGGCACAGGGGTTGGGGACCCCTGCTTTATAGGACAAGAGGCACAGAAGTCAAAGTGGAAAAATGAATAGAAAAAATCTCCCTATTCTAAGCTGGGACCCTAAAAGGCTACATATATGCTCAGGGTAAAGCAGAAGTAACCCCCACTCCCCATCAAGCAAATCAAGAGGAAAAGGTAGGAAGAACACTGACATTTTGACTATGTCTGGTCCCACTGTGGATAAGAGGAATAAATTCTCATCACCTGGGAGGGTCCACAACATCCCAAGTCACAGACTGAGTATGAAGTGGTCCCAAACAGGTAGTGTCACCATTGCCAGTGCCTGGTAATAGCAAATTTTAAACTCCCTAAGGAAGGCATCTTCATTCTAGGCCTTAGAGACCCCCACAAATAATTTTTCAAGGGCAATGAACAGTATATGATTAAAGATAACACAATCCAGAAGGAAAAAATGAGACACAAAGAGCAAGCAGGACAATTTATAGAAAGCATAATTAGACCCATACTGGACTTCAAGTATTAGGATTATGTAACACAGATGACAAAACAAATGATTACTGCTTATTAAACTTGAAAATATCTTTGGAGCAAAGTACAAAAAGTGCATAGCATTATGGGATAGAGACAAAATTCTAAATATATAGAAATCACAACATAAACAAAAATGTAATAGGTTTGGCAGCAGATTAGATACAACAGACGAACTAGAATATAAAGAAGACTCAGAAAACATCAAAAACATAAAGACAGAAAACACAAAAAGAGGGTTCAAGCACTGTAAGGGGCTGAGTAAGAACTACCAAGTTCCAGAACAAAAGAAAATGGGGCTGAAGCAGGATGTGAATATTCCAGATCTGGTGAAAGACATCAATCAACGTGTTTAAGAAGCCTAAGAGGGGAAGCCGGGATGGCTCAGTGGGTTAAGTGCTCACTTTGTAGTGCCAGGAACCGAGGATCGAATCCCGGCCCCGGCCCGTGCGGACCCATATGCTGAACTGGGGAGTTCCCCCAGTTCAGTTCTCTCCCTGTCTCTGTATCTTTCTCTCTCCCTCGCTCTCTGTCAAAAACAATAAATAAATAAATAAGTAAAATTAAAAAAAAAAAAAAAAAGCCTAAGAATCTCAAAGTATGATAAATTGGCACAAATAAAGATATACTATAGTCAAACTGCAGAATATCAGAGTATTCTTAAAAGCAAAAGCAAAAGCAGAAGCTGGGATGGCTCAGCAGGTTAAGCGCTCGCTTTGCAGCCCCTGAGACCGAGGATCGAATCCCGACTCCAGCCCATGCAGACCCATGTGCTGAGCTGGGGTGTGCCCCCAGTTCAGTTCTTGCTCGGGCCTATGCAGGAGGCTCCTGGCCCAGTTCCTTCCCTGCACAGCCCGAACCCATCTGTGGAGTGAAACTATATGGAAAACTAATGCCATCAACTGTGGAGACTGCTCTGGGCCCTCCCCATTCTCTGTCTCTCTGCCTGCCTCTCTCTCTGTCAAAAAAACAATAAAAATAAATCTTAAAAAAAAAAAAAAAAAAAAAGCGAAAGCAAAACAAAGACATTTTTAAAAGTGATGAGAAAAAATAGCTGCTTTTCAATTATACTGAAAAGCAAGAAGACTACACTGAAATAACTGCAACCCCAGAATGCTAGATTCATGCAGAAAATAGCTTTCAAGCATAAATAAACTAGGAAATTTCCACTCATATATTCAGGAATAATCTGACTAATAAGAACTATGTGAATCCTGAAGGTAAATGATTCTAAACTTATACAGATTTGGTACTATTTAAAGTAGTGCATCTTTAATAAACTTTTTTTTTCTTTTTTTTTTTTTAAAGATGCATATATTCTTTTTTATTTATTTATTTATTTATTTTTGACAGAGAGAGAGAGAGAGAGAGAGAGAGAGAGAGAGAGAGAGAGAGAGAGAGAGAGAAACAGAGACAGAGAGAGAACTGAACTGGGGCAGCTCCCAGTTCAGTATATGGTTCCGCACGGGCCGGGGCCAGGATTCGATCCCCGGTCCCGGGCGCTGCAAAGTGAGCGCTTAACCCACTAAGCCATCCCGGCTTCCCCTTGTTTTTTCTTATGATTGGTCTATTCAGGTTTTCTACCTCTTTGTTTAATTATGGCAATTTGTATTTCACTAAAACTTTATTTTCTCCAGAATTTCAATTTTGTCATAAAATGACAAAGAATGTAATTTGTACAAAATGTAATTCTATTTTCTTCTCTCATAGCTAATTTGATTTTATGTTCCTCTTTTCCTTAAGTCTACCAGTGAGATTTATCTTGAGGAAAAAAAATTCCAACTTTGTAATTTGCGGAATAGTGAGTGTTATAAATTTATATATGTAAAAGATGCAGATCTGTGTGTGTGGTTAGTTTACAAATGCATAGAATCTCTGAAAGGATATAAAAATTAAACATCTGATCAGACTTGTATCTATAATATATAAACAATCACAACTCAAAAATAAATACAGCCCAATTTAAAAATGGGCAAAGGACCTGAATAGTTCTACAAAGGACATACAAATGGCCAATAAACACATGAAGAGGTGCTCAACATCAGGGAAATGTATATCAAAATCACAACCAAGGAGGAGAAGCAGAGATGGTTTAGCACAGGGGTGTAAAACTCAATTAAAACACAGGCCATTTGGTGCAACAGGCAAGATTCACGCGGGCCACATCACATTTAATTACAAACGTTGCCGGAACTGAGTCAGCACGTTTATACACGCTCACAGGCCCCCAGGAAAGGCACTGAGCCACGTGTATACTCATCTTCAGTAGTTAAAGTGTTAACCAGGGAATTGTGTGTAAGGTATTGCCTCCATCTCCCCTAAGCACTATTTTCTTCATAACAATTTTTTCTATTTTCATTTTATTTCAGAGCATCGTGGGCCATGGGCCGCCAGTTTGATACCCTTGGTTAAGCAGGTTAAGCACTTGCTTTGCTACCCTAGGGACCGCGGATCAAATCCTGGCCCCGCCCTGTGTGAACCCATATGCTAATGGGTGTGCTTCCCATGCAGGAGGCCCCCAGTTTGGTTTCTGCCACCCATTGAGCCCCTGGCTCCGCCTCTGGCTCAAGGGGGCGTGCCTCCCATGTGGGAGGCTCCAGCCGGGTTCCATCCTGTGCAGCCCCCGCCCACCTGTGTAGTACAAAACCCTGTCGAAAACTGATGACGTACAATTATAGAGACTGCTCTTAGCCCTCCCCCTTCTCGACTTCTGTCTCCGTCAAAAAACAAATCTTAAAAAAAAAAAGAAAAATCACAATGAAGGGATGCCAGGATACCTCAGAAGGTTGAGTGCTTGCCTTGCAGTCTCGGGGTCCAGTTCCCAGCCCTAGTCCATGCAGATCCACATGCTGAACTGCAGGGAAACCGGTAATCGCCAATTCCAGGGGTAAGAGTTCTTGCCTCCCATACAGGAGGGCCCCCAGTCCAGTTCCTGCCCCATGTGGCTCCACAGCCACCTGTGTGGAGTGAAGCCATGTCAGAGCTGATGGTGTACAGCTGTAGAGACTGCTCTGGGCCCTCCCCTCGAATCTCTCCCCTTCAAAAAAAAAAATCTTAAAAAAAATCGAGACATTACACTAGAATGGCTAGAAAATGTGTAAATATATATATTTACACAAAACCTTGTACACAACGTTCACAGCAATATTACTTTTTTAAAGATTTTATTGTTTTCAAGAGACAGGGAGGAGAGCCCAGAGCAGTCTTCATAGCTTTACATCATCCGTTTTCAACATGGTTCCCTTCCACAGGTGGGCGGGGGCTGCGCCCAGAAGCCTCCCGCATGGGAAGCATGCCCTGTTGAGCTGGGGGTTAAACTGGGGGCCTTCCACATAGAAAGCACACCCCAGTTCAGCATATGGGTCCGCACGGACCGGGACAGGCACCGGGACTCGACCCTTGGACCCCAGGGTTGCAAAGTGAGTGCTTAACCCCCTGAGCCAGCCCAATCCCACCAGCAGTATTATTTTTAATAGCCAAAGGTGAAACAACCTAAAGGTCCCTCAGCTGATAAATGGATAAATACAATGTGGTATGCCCATGAATGGAATATTACTCAATAAAGAAATGAAATAATGTTATATAATGGACGAATTATGAAGACATGGTAAGTGAAAGCAGTCACAAAGGACCACATATTGTATGACAGTTAAGGAGTACGTGGTTTCTCTTTAGGGGTAACAAAAGTGTCCTGATTGTGGTAATAGATGTACAATGGTGAACATACTAAAAAACACTACTGTACACTTTAAAGGGGTAAATTGCATGGCTTAGGATTATGGTTCAGTGTTAAAACTGAGAATATGTTTGCCTACAGGTGGAACTAAGTGGCTAGCCATATTACCTATTATAAATTTCAATTTCAATAAACAAAACTCCTATTTTTGGTTTTATTGACCTTTCATACTTTAGTATTCACACAATTTTCTTTTCTACTTAATTTCAATTTGTTGCGTTTTCAAGTTAACATGTTTATTTTCAACCTATCACACTTAAAAATTTTGTGCCTATAAATTTTCCCTGGAACTTATTATATAGACTATAGTTCTTATCAATTTTAGGCAATTACATATTATTTGATTTATAATGAGCCACAGATTCAAAAGGGTACCTTTCTTAATTTCCAAGTGGTTCAAGTTCTTTTGTTTTACCTTTTGATGCCCTGATTTCTAGTTTTGTTATAAAATGACAGGAAAACCTTTATGGATTTTTAAATTTTGTGTAAAGACAACTATGATTTTCGCAAAAGTTCCTTGAGTCTTATGGAAAAAATGTGTTACTTCTATTTCTAAGGTACAGAAATGAATTCTGAAAGCGATATAGATTCAAGTCCTCTATAGTAAATTAAATTATTTGACCCAAAATAACCTCATAGGGAATTAACACTTTTGATAACTGATGTTTGGTTTTATGTCTTCCATCATTTCATGTTTAGTTTCTTTTTATATTCTATTCTTATAGTGTTTATTTTCCTATTAAAAAAAATTTTTTTTAAAGACTTGAGAGAAGGGGGTTGGGCCCAGGGCAGTCTCCACAGTTGTACATCATTGCTTATGACATAATTTCATTCCACACAGGTGGATGTGGAGCTGTGCAGGGTGGGAACCGAACAGGGGCCTCCTGCATGGGAGATGGGAACTTTCGCCTCTGATCCCAGTGGTTACCAGTTACACCATTGTTCAGCATATGGGGTTTGCATGGGCCAGGGCCAGGGCCAGGGCCAGGATTCAATCCCTGGATCTAGTGGTTGCAAGGTAAGCACTTAACTTGCTGAGCTATCCCAGCATCCCCTTAAATGGATTTTAAAAATACTTGATTTTCTGACTTACCAACTACTGAGTAATATATCTCCCCCATCCCCATTTGAGATATAATTGACATCAGCACTAAGTTTAAGGTGTACAACATAATGATCTGACTTACATCTATTGTGATATTAAATAATTTGAGTACTTTCCTGTCAATTAAAAATATAATCTGTACACCCTTAACAAATACAATTCAAAATGCTCTTTCTTCTTCAGTATACTCAACCCAGACCCTGCTCCCAAACAAGAATTTTATTATATTACCAGCTTCTTCCCTTATACCCCATCTCCCAAGTTTTATGTAAATAACTTAGCACAATTGGATCCACACTATTAGGTTTTCCCTTACAGTATATATTTTTCTTAATTTTTTAAATTGAACACTTAACAACTCACACTATCATCTATTTATGTATTACAAGATTATTAATCATTTATTTTATTCATAATTGTTCCCTAACTTGAGATGTTTTGGTTTAATAGTTTTTCCACAGGTTACCTGGGGATATCTATTTCTAAGCCAATGAATGTCTAAAATGTGTTCTGCCTTTATATTTGAATAATTAAGGGGACAGATTTAGACTTCTGTTCTGTCAATTATCTACAAATATTCCAGCTTTTTTAAATATTTATTTATTTATTTATATTGTTTTTTGACAGAGAGAGAGAGAGAGAGAGATACAGAGAGAGAACTGAACTGGGGGAGCTCCCAGCTCAGCACATGGTTCCGCACGGGCCGGGGCCGAGACTTGATCCCCGGTCCCCAGTGCTGCAAAGTGAGCGCCCAACCCACTGAGCCATCCCGGCTTCCCCTCAGCTTTTTTATTGTTGTAGAAAACTAATTTTCTTTTTTTTTGGTTAAACATCCTATTTAGCTGAAAACCTAATATGAGAGTCTAACACTTAAATTCAGATTTTTCACCAGATTTTGGTTAGGTGAGAGCAGTTTTCTTCTTTATTTATGTTGCCTGGCACTTTCAATCTTCAGCTGTTTTTTTTTTCCTTCTGAAATGCCTCTTACACATATTGATTTCCAGCAGTATTCATTCCCTTATATCCTCTACAAAATTTTAAAATAATGCAAATCTTTAAAGCTTTAGAAACTTCCCCCCCGTTTCACCTCCTAAGAATTCTCATTAAAATTCAAATGTTTTCTTCCGTCTCTTTCATGAAATTGACTCCTCAGACACCACTGTTTTGTTTTTTTTCTTTTTTTTAAGATTTATTTTATTGTTTGAGAGGTGAGGGGGGAGAGGGAGAGGGAGGGAGGGAGGGAGGGAGGAAAGGAGGGAGAGAGATGGTGGGGGGAAGCCCAGAGCAGTCTTCAGTTTCATTCAACACAAGTGGATGTGGGGCCATGTGGGGTGCGAACTGAACTGGGGGCCTCCTGCATGGGAGGTGAGAATCTCTGCTGCCATATCAGCAGTTAAGTTACCAGTTGTGTCACAGTTTTCAACATATGGGTTTGCACTGGCCAGGGCCGGGATTCGATCCTTGGACATCGCTGTTGTGTGGCAAGCATTCAACCTGTTGTGCTATCCCAGAATCCCACCACCAGTTTCTTATTCCATTGGGTTCTACTTTGAACTATTATTGTGACTCCTTAACTTTGTTTGCACAGTTTGTGCATTTTATTTACTTTTATTTTTTAAAGATTTATTTGTATTGTTTTTGACAGAGAGAGAAAGAGAAAGAGAGAGAGAAGAGAGAGAAGAGAGAGAAGAGAGAGAAGGGGGAGGGCCCAGAACAGTCTCCACAGTTGCACATCATTCGTTTTTCCACATATTTTCATTTCACAGGTGGGAGTGGGGCTGCACAGGGTAGGAACTGGGCTGGGGTCTTCACCCCGGTGAGAACTGAATTGGGGGCACACCCCAGTTCAGCATTCGGGTCCACATGGGCCGGGGCCGGGATTGGATCCTCAGTCCCTGGGTCTGCAAAGTGAGTGCTCAACCCACTGAGCCATCCCGGCTTCCCACATTTTGTGCATTTTAGATTAGTTGTCTCTTCAGCAGTAAGAAAAGATCATTACTTTATACTATTGAACATTAAAAAATTCAATACTGCTCACAAACTTCTGAGTGGAAATAAAGCTGTCTTTGACATGTTGTTTAATCTCTCTATATCTCAGGTTGTTCATCTGTAAAATGAATAATACTGCCCAGACAGAGAATTTAGCATATAATAGTATTATCTACTTTAGTGCTTATGAAACATTTAAAGCAATTAATGGTTCATATAGCAAGGTATTAGGTAAAAATCACATGTCCAAAAACCTGTAGGAGTGAAAACAATGTCACAGAAAAATCCCAATCAAAGACTATAACTCTAATCTCAACTGCTGTAACAAGGCTAATCAAGTGGCTCAGCACTGCCAATCATCACTACTGATAAAAACTCAAAGCACAAAAGAAACACTATCCTTATTTATAAAAACTGATACAAAAACTAAGCAGAGGCAATTCAAACCTCTAAACCACACCATTAACTGTGGTAACCACTAGCTACATGTGATTATTTAAATGAATTAAAATTCAATAGTTAAAAATTTAGTTCTTTGGTTGCGCCTGCCACATTTCAAGTGTTCAATAGATACAGTTGCTTAGTAGCTTTCTTACCAGGCAGCAACTGCTCTAAGCAATGAGAAAATCAAGGGGAAAAAAACCACAACTGAATTACTTGAACTGAATCTTAGGCTGAATCAAATGCAAACTAATTTATTAAGGCACCTGTGTCTAACAGGGTAGTCCAGATCACAAAGGCAGTAATTTGGGTAACTTTAATCTTAGACTGGATTCAGATCCTAGATATGATACTAACCATGTACAGGATCCTGGATATGTCATTAAATCCCAGTCAGCACAGTATAATGGTTAAGAGCACATAATCTCTGGACTACATGGAATTGAATTCCAGCTCTATACTAGCTGTGTAACATTGGGCAAGTTATTTCACATCTCTCATTTGTTATCTTTAATGGGTAATACTTACTACTTAGAGATATCAGATTAAATACTTATAAAAGCATTTAGAATAATATCTGGCATTTTTAAGTGCAACATTAAGTATATGCCTAATAAAAGAAAGCTCCTCTCAAGCTTCTAGTCCCTAAATTTCAAAATGGGCAAGATAAGACCTGCTCTGCCTATTTCAAGATTGTTATAAGGAATGTGAAAATAGTTTGTAAATTATAATAATATATAAAAGCACAAAAGGAAAAGGGCAGGGACCTTATTTTCCATCTTCCTTTATCTCCCACAAAATCCCAAAATTGTTGTGCAAACAGTGGGCATTTTATAAATGTTTGTAATTTCTATTAATACTGGAATATCATTCTCTGGAGTCATAAAGGAGTAAACCTGACTAAGGTGCAGAAGAAGAAAAAAAGCCTACTATAAACACACTCTGTCCCAAATAGGGTAGAGATTGATTACCTACCTCACTTTGAGCTCTTAAGGAACAATATGCAACATACTACAATAAAAACGGAAAAGCTTCCAAGCCTTTAACCATTAGTCAGTCTCCACTGCCTAATTCCCATCCCTAAGGCTTAAAGAAACAGACAGGCTATAACTGTTGTAAAGTTATCTGTTTTTGTCGTAGACACTTACTGTAAGGAAAAATAAGTTGTGTTCAAGTTCACAATTAGCAAGTAGCATAAACAGGCTAATATGCCCCATATATCCTTTTTCATAACTGGAAACAGAAGCACAAAACAGCAAATTCTGGGAGTCTCATTTAAAATCTTTACAGAGACCCTTTTATTATTTGCAAACATAACCTGCAGCAAATGAAATTTCAAAAGCTACTTAATGAAAATACCAACACCTGATCAACTGCTCAAATGCAGTTTGTGAAAATTCATGCCACCAAGGTATTAAACATTAGCCAGCATTTGCAAAATGTGAATTTGTCTTGTGTTTAAATAAATGCCAAAAGCTGTCAGCTGTTAGACCTCCTTCTCCCATGGCAAATAAGAAGCCAAATTCTTTCTAGAATTTGCGGTTTCTGTGAGACGGATGGGGCTGCAAAAGCAGGGACAACAAAAGAAAGCCCCTCTTTTGCGGAAAAGGCCCCTCTTTTGGAGTCACTAGAAAATACTATTGCTGGCTGCTTCAACAAATGTTTTGAAAAAACAAACTTCACCATAAGCCATATATTTTTGATGGTGGTGAAGAGTAAGCACAAAGTAGTAGAGAGAAATTTAAAGAAGGTGACCAGAATCAAAGAATGTGAATTGATGGATCCTTAAAGTTCGTCTGGCTCAAAACCCTCCTGGCAGACTAGGGATTCCCAGTATCCCAAAGACTAAACTGTGTGAAGCATGCGATACAATATAACTAAAAATAAGGGGTATCGGAAAGCGAAGAAATGGAAGAAAAGGAATCAGAAAGGTACAGGCCCGTGGTCGGTTGCAGAAAGCTCCCCGAGGACGATCACCAACCCGCCAGTCCCTCCGCCCCTACTCCCCCCATCCCAGGTTCGGGAAGAGCGCGCACGCGCAGCAACTAAGGGCTGCGCGTGGCGACGCGCAGGCGTAAAGTGGGGAGAAACAATGAGCTTTGTTGCCGAGGAGGCAGTGGGGGGCAAGGGAAAAGGGTACCGGAGGAGTGTGTGTGAAGGGACTGGAAGGAGGGGGTGACGCGAGAAAGTGCATCCCGGCAACCCTCGCGCGCCACCGAGGACCCGGATAAAGTGCTGCGAGATCCAAATCATAAATAATAATGACAATGAGAAAAAAGGCGACGGCCATTTCTCAGAGAATATAGACTAAGTCGGTCCAAGCTCATCCCTCAGAATTGGCTGAAAGAGGCAAGGAATAAAGGCCATGCGGGGCTAAGGGGCCAACAACCCGGAGGACCCTCTAGGCCCCTCAGCAGTCGTTGAGGTGCTGTCTCTCGACCGCCAAGGCCCGTCGTACCCTTCTCGCCGCTCCGCCCGAGGGAACCCCTCACCCAGTGCACGGCAGCGGGGACGGCAGCCAACGAATCCTGGTCGTCCTCCGCGGATCTCCACAGGCAGCGCCGCTCCCCCACTCGACGCGCGCTTCGCCCGCCGTCTCCCTTCTCCAGTCCAAACAAACACCCAGCCCGGAAGTGACTTCACTTCCGCCGTTGGCCCCGCCCCCTCGTTTAGTCAGCATGGCTCTCCGAGACCACTAGATAGCGCTGAAGAGAACATGCGACCTCAAAGTTCTCGTCTCCCAGGTGGCACAAGTGTGCATGCACAACGGCCTTTTCAGCGTGCCCTGTCGGCCGCGGGTTATAGTGCAAATGCTGTTGCGTACTCTCGGGGAGACGAGAGCGGGCCCGGGCCAGTGTTCCCTACACCTGCTCATCTCTCAAGAATGATGGGATGCAGAGAGGGTGGGGAAGCTGGGGACCGAAGAAGTCCCTGACAAGGTACGCGGACTTAGTCTCACAGACAGCAACATTTACTTCAAACACACTGACACCAAATAGGTACATCTAGATAAAGACAGCATTCAATTATGCAGATACGCACACCAAATTGATACACGGTGTCACATTAACAATGGCATGCAGCGAATCACATCCAAAGATCCTGACACAGAAACAAACAGAACAAATGAAGACAAATTCACAGAATCATACTAACCGGTTGACAAGTACTTGCACTCAGACACGTGCAGGTACACACACTTTTTGAAGCTAGACCTTTACACAGACGCAAATTATTAATATATGGATCCAAGGCAGCCTATGGAAACTTCTTAGTGGTTAAGGGAGGAACTAACCCTGGGGAGACTTCAGGGCCCAAGAATTTCCTAGTCCATGATTTTGGATACACTGACTGACCGCAATGGTACACAATCCATGCTTCCTGGCTATTATTATTGCTAAGCCCCAATATATATATTTTAGATACTAATCAAGGCACAGTGTACAGTATGTATAAAAGAAACTGGATGTTTTCATATGTATACTTTGTATCTGAAAGGGATTACAAAAATTAGTAATTTCTTCCAAGAAAGGAAAATGAGGGACTTTTAACTTTTTATATTTTTTTAGGACTTATTTTTATTTTTTTTGAGAGGGAGAGAGACAGAGAGAAGGGGGAGGACTCAGAACAGTCTCCATAGCTGCACATCATTTGTTTTCTACCTAGTTTCATCCCGCAGGTGGATGGGGGAGCTGCACAGGGCAGGAACCAGCCAGGGGCCTCCTGCATAGGAAGCTCGTCTGGGTAAGAACTGAACTGGGGGCACACCCAGTTCAGCATATGGGGTTGCATGGGCCAGGGTGGGGATTCAACCCCAGTGCTGCAAGACAAGTGCTCAACCTGCTAAGCCATCCAGCATCCCCCTTTATACATTTTTTTTTTAAGTTTTAAATTTTTATTTATTTATTTTTGACAGAGAGACAGAGACAGAGACAGAGAGAGAACTGAACTGGGGGAGCTCCCCTGTTCAGCATATGGTTCCACACGGGCCAGGGCCAGGACCTGATACCTGGTCCCCAGCACTGCAAAGTGAGCGCTTAACCCACTGAGCCATCTCGGCTTCCCCTTTATACATTTTTTAAATAAGAATTTTTAAAAAAACAAATGCTTTTGATATCTACTTAAAAAAAAAGTTCTCTCCATGGGAAAGCTTGAACCCAAGAGGGCTAATCCTCTTTAGGGCCATTTAATTGACAGTCTGCTTTGGTTCAGTCCAAAGCCTCAAAAAAATCACAGTTGTTCTGCCATAGCCCCTGAGTCAACTATTTTAGCCACATTTGCAGATCTATATCCTAAACTGGGAAGGTCTGGCTTTGTTGCCTGCTAAAAGAAAAGCTCTGGGAAGAATAATATGGTGCTATTCTATAAGTTTGTGGAATGATTCACCCAAGGAACTTGGAAGATAAGCTATCAAACCTGAGGTTGGAAGATGCATGAAAGGGAGAACAAAATTAAAATGGAGTTCAATCTGTAGCTTATCAATTAAACTTGTTACTTAGTAACACAAACCACTTGGTTATATTGGTAATATTGAAAAATCTTTGATAAGTTTTGATTTTAACCTCAACTTTGTTTTTTCCTTCCCACACCAAGAAGTTATTTCAGATCCTATATCACAGTGAGAGTTCACCATTGTGGATCAGGTGCTTTGATGGACCAGAGTACTTCCTTAGTATCTATCCTCTGGATATCCTTCCTTCCAAGGACCCCCTCTGCTCACTTGCAAAATGGGATTCATGAGATATCTGGATGGTGGTGCTGATGGTCGTTAAATGGAGACCATTGTCAGAAGTGCAAAGGCTAAAAAGTTTGCTGATGATATGCACTGCATTGAGACTATCAGAGGTCCACAGTGTAAAGATACTGCAGAAATTCATGTTTGATTCAGGTAGTAATTACCCTAATTTGAGAAGGAAATTGGAGTAGGAATCAGTAGAGGATGGTAATAAAAGCACAGGATGGCTGTGACTAGGCTCCCCATCTAAACCTTCCTGTCGACCTGATTTTTTATAATGTAAAATGTGTAAATCCTGACTCTATGTATAGGTGTGCCCAGACATTGGACATATATAGACATTAGGATATTCACAGCTATGCTATAAACAAACAGAAAACCCCAAAAGCTTATCAATAGGGAATTGGTTAAATGACTTAAAAAATATACAGGGGATGCCAGGATGGCTCAGTGGGTTAAGCACTCGCTTTGAAGCAGGGGGTCCAAGGATCAAACCTTGGCCCCGACCTGTGCAGACCCATATGCTGAACTAGGGTGTGGCCCCAGTTCAGCTCTTGCCAGGGGGGCGAGCCTCCCAAGTGAGGCCCCTGGTTCATCCCCCAGCTTGCTGTGGTGTGCCTCCTATGCAGGAGGTCCCCTCACCCAGTTTCTGCCCTGCATAACACCCCGCCCAGCTATGGGATGAAACTATGTTGAAAACTGATGATACGGGGAAGCCGGGAGGCTCAGTGGGTTAAGCGCTAGCTTTGCATTGCCGGGGACCAAGGATCGAATCCCGGCCCTGGCCCGTGCGGAACCATATGCTGAACTGGGAGCTCCCCCAGTTCAGTTCTCTCCCCGTCTCTGTATCTTTCTCTCTCTCCCTCTCTCAAAAAACAATTAAAAAATAAATAAAACTGATGATGTGCAGCTATGGAGACTGCTCTGGGCCCTCCCCCTTCTGTCTCTGTCAAAAACAATAAAATAAATCTTAAAAAAAAGATATATTCAGTGATGTGGAATAACACATCTATGTATTCCACATCAATGTATTTTTTCAGAAAGCAGGCCACAGAACACATAATTTTTTAAAATTATGTCAACATGCCTATTAATGGCCTATGCTCAACTTTTATTATGTGGAAACTGAGTAGAATACCCCAGTGTTACTGAGTATTATGTAAGGGCTTAGCACGGCTCTGAATGTTTATATAATTCAAGTGAGGAGTCAAAGCATCATTCAATAAACTTTAAATGCCTACTACATGCCAGCACTGTTCTAGACACTGAAGATACACAAAGCAGTAACTGGCAAGATCTTTTCACAGAAAAGTTGTTTTAGTGAGTTATTTATATTGTTTTTGACAGAGACAGAGAGAATGGGGAGGGCCCAGAGCAGTCTCCAAAGTTGTACATCAGTTTTTTCAACATGGTTTCGTTCCACAGGCGGGCAGGGGCCATGCAGGGAGACCTAGGCTGGGGGACTCCTGCATGGGAGGCATGCCCCCTGAAGCCAGGGGCTGAACTGGGGGGTAAGTGGGGTGGGGTGAGAACTGAATACCTCCCTCATGGGAGACACACCCAAGCTCAGCATATGAGTTTGCATGGGCCGGGCCAGGATTCGATCCTCAGTCCCCAGTGCTACAAAGCAAGTGCTTAACCTGCTGAGCCATCCCGGCTTCTCTTTTTTTTTCTTCTTGTTTTTGAGAGACAGAGAGAAGGGGGAGGGCCCAGAGCAGTGTCCATAGTTTCACATCATCAGTTTTTTGAAATGGTTTCATTCCACACAGGTGGGTGGGGGCCACTCAGGCTGGGAACTGGCCTGGGGGGGTCTCTCACATGGAAGGCACTCCCCATTGAGCCAGGGGCCTAACCGGGGCGGAGTGGGGGGCAGCAAAAACCGAACTGGGGTCCTCCCACATGGGAAGTACACCTCAATTCAGCATATGGGTTCTTGGTTTGATCCTTGGTCCCCGGGGATGCAAAGTGAGCGCTTAACCTGCTGAGCCATCCCAGCTTCCCCTCCCTGAGTTTTTAAATACCACTTCACACTATCAAACAAAAAAACATGTTGGTGAGGATGTGAAGTTGGAATCCTTGTGTAGTTGATGGGAATGTAAAATAGTAGATTCTATGAAACATTTCAAAAAATTAAAAATAGAATTCCTATATGATCCCGCAATTCTACTTCTGAATATGTATCAAAAAGAACTGGAAGTAGGGGAAGCCAGGATGGCTTAGTGGGTTCAGTGCTCACTTTGTAGCCCAGGGGTTCGAAGATTTGAGTCCTGGTCGCAGTTCCAGCCTGTGCAGACCCATATGCTGAATTGGGGTGTGGCTCCCACAGGCCGGTTCACTGAGGTGAGCTTCCCATGTGGGAGGCCCTCAGTACAGCCCCCAGTGAGCTGTGGCGTGCCTCCAATCCAGGAGGTCCCCAGGCCTGGTTCTGCCCTGCTTGGTCCTAGCCCACCTGTGTAGAACAAAACCTTGTCAAAAAACTGATGACATACAACTATGGAGACTACTCTGGGTTCTCCTGCTTCTGTCAAAAGCAATAAAATCTTTTAACCCTCCCGCCCCCCACTCCCCACAACAGGAAGTAGTCTCAAAGAGGTATCTGAATACCCATGTTCATAGTTGTAGTATTGACAATACTTAAAACATGGAAGCAAACAAAGTGTCTATCAATGGGTGAATGGTAATAAAAAACGTGGCATGTACATACAACAGAATGTTATTTAGCTTTTGAGGAAATTTTGCAACATGCTGCATCAGATGAATCTTGAGTACAATAAGTGAAATAAGCCATGTTATAAAAGACAAATACTGTAGATTCCACTTATGATAGTCAAAATCATAAAGACAAGTTGTAATGATGGTTAATTTGTATAGGCTGAGTAGATAGGATGAGCATGATTTAGAGAATAAGGTACAGATGTGGAATAAGTTTTTGCAGAAGAGTGATATGTGCCTACATGTGTGGAATGCTGGAGGGCAGAGGTCAATTCCTCTGATCAGTCTTGGCCAAAACCTTCCCTACTGGTTTTGAGCAGCTCAGCTGCTGTTTAGAATGAGAGGAGTCACACTTGGCTCTTGAGAGCAGAAATAACCACAATCAGGAAAATGACTTAGGAGGTACTGTACCATCCGTTACACAAATAACCACTTAAACTGCAGCCCCTTTCCACATGCTGTCATGAAGCTACAAATTGAAATGCACACAAAACAAGCACGTTTTCCATGGGCTTCTAGTTTCTATGAGTAAGACATCGGATTCTGAGAAATGGCACCCAAATTCCTAAAGACACACTGTTGTTGGGGTGGGCATGACTGCCCCCTTTCCTTTTTCATGTTCCCTACTGTACATCTGGCATTTATAGCTCTCACATTGTTAGAAACTAACTTTTTAAGGTTAGACTCTTAAGTTCAATCAAGTCCAGGGTTAAGAATTTGATGGATTACCTTCTCACCCAGAACTCTTTTTTAAAAATATATTTTTATTTATGACAGAGATAGAGACAGAGAGAACTGAACTGGGGGAGCTCCCAGTTCAGCATATGGTTCTGCACGGGCCGGGGCCAGGACTTGATCTCCAGTCCCCGGCGCTGCAAAGTGAGCGCTTAACCCACTGAGCCATCCCGGCTTCCCCCCAGAACTTTAAAAAATTAATCTTAATTTGGTATCTTTTTATATCTTTATTTACCCAATAAGCAGCATTTTTTTTTTAGTAAGTAGCACTTTGAGCTCTAGCCAGTATCAACTAATTTTTTCAGCAAGTTAGATGTATCTGAGTGATGATAGGTAGCTATTTACATTTTTCTGTTCACTTAAAGCTTAAGCAAACTAGCTGTTATCAAGCCTTTTCATTAGTTCTTCTATGTTATGACTGAGTGGTACACAGAAAAGGAACTAAGGAAAAAACCTATAGCCAGGCAAAATGGTGAATTCTTGACTTTCTCAATGAAGCATCTGATTGCACTGGGTCCCCAGAACGTAACTTTTTAAATGTTCTGAGCAAAAAAGTAGAACTTAGAAAAGCAGTATTTGGGGTTCTAAAACAGGATGCTTATTTTAAAAATACTTTGCACAGACCCCCAAATGATTTTTCAGTGTTTTCCTTGGTCTTTAAAAAAAAAAAATTTTTTGACAAGATAGTGACAGAAAGATGGGGGAGGGCACAGAAGAGTCTGCATAGTTACACATCATTAGTTTTTCCAGTCTCATTCCACAGGTGGATGCAGGGCTGCACAGGGAAGGAACTGGATGGTGGGGGTGGGGTCTCACCCTGGTGAGAACTGAATTGTGGGCACTCTCCAGTTCAGCATATGGGTCTTTATGGGTCAGGGACAGGATTCAATCCGTGGTTCTTGGGGTTGAAAAGTGAGTGCTTAACCCACTGAGCCATCTTGGCTTCCCAGGATATTTTGAGGGTCCAGAATAGTCTCCATAGTTGTACATTAGATGTGACATGGTTGTGGGGCTACATGGGGTGGGTGGGAAGTAACTGGGGACCTCTTGAATTGAAGGCAGGAAAGAACTGCCAAGCCACCTCAGCTGTTAATGTATTTGCACGGCAGTTCAGTAAATGGCTTTGCAAGGGCTGGGGCTGGGAATCAAACCCCAAACCTCAGAATTGCAAGGCTAAGAACTCAACCGCTGACCTATCCTGGAATCCCTAGTTTTAGGTTTTCAACAGTAGCAAAAGCAATACTCGAGGTAATAAATAGTATCTAAACCAGACATTTGTTTACAATTGCCTAGCAAAAATACTTCAGCTATAATTAATCTTTCTCAAAAGTGCTAATTCTTGACATCAACCACCTGTAAACTTGTTAAAAATGCAGACCCACCCAAAACCTACCGCACTGGGAATTCTAGCAGGACCCAGTAATGTTTCAACTGTTTTCAGGAATTTTTTTTTTTTTTTAAATATATATTTTTTATTTATTTATTTTGACAGAGGAGAGAGAGAGGGAGAGATACAGAGACAGAGAGAGAACTGAACTAGGGGAGCTCCCAGTTCAGCATATGGTTCCGCACGGGCCGGGGCCGGGATTCGATCCTCGGTCCCTGGCGCTGCAAAGTGAGAGCCTAACCCACGGAGCCATCCCGGCTTCCCGTTTTCAGGTATTTTAATGCACACTAAACATTTTAGAACCAATAGTTTATATAAAGTAACATCTCAGCCTTACATATTCATAGGACTTTGGTGGAGCACTTTAGCTCAATAAATGGTTCAGGATCCTTGCCAGACTACAATCTCAAATTCATTATCACTCAACATTTGAGCTTTCAGCTATAAAAAGCCACATTCTATGGAGACCAATAGAAGAGAGTGCTGCTCTGAGCACTAGTATAAATTACCTTAAATAGCTTAGACACCAATTTTGTTATCTAACTTAACAGCATGATTTTTTTGTGACCTTTTTAAAAAGCTCATCAGCTATTGTTTAAGTGTATTTTATGTATGACAATTCTTCCAACGTGGTCCATGGAAGCCAAAATGTTGGGACTCACTGCTGGTCTACAGGGTCCCTGCAGATATTTCCTATGCACCATGAGCTTGTTACTATTTTCACTCATGGTAATGTTACATTTTATTGTTCAGACACCAAAAATTCACTGTAATCAGACAGGCAAAATATATGTGCACTCTTAGTACCTGCCTTCATACCTAGTGTTTCCTTTTGTCACTATCACCTTAAAAAAAGGTGGTGAGGGGAAACTGGAATGGCTAAGTGGGTCAAGAGCTCACCTTTGCAGTCCTCAGGACTGTGGATTGAATCCTGGCATGGCCTGTGCTTCCCATATGAGGACCGCAGTTTGGTTCTTACTCTGTGGTTCGACCCCTGGCTCAAGGGAGTATGCATACCTCCCATGCAGGAGGCCCCCACACGTGTGCAACAAACTCATGTTGAAAACTGATGACATGCAACTACCATATTTCCGGCGTATAAGACGACCCCCTAATTTTAGTTAAAACATAGGTTTAGGCCTATATTCGCTGTATAAGACTACCCCCCACTTCCGAGGCTGTAGTCTTATACAGCGAATATAGGCCTAAACCTATGTTTTAACTGTAAAATTAGGGGGTTGTCTTATATGCCTGGTCATCTTATACGCCAGAAAATACGGTATGTGTCTGTCAAAAACAAAAAAGGGGTGTGTGTGTGAAAACTCTCTTAGAAGGAATTCATAAAATAATCTTAAAAGTTCCTTAGAATCATACCACTTAAGGTGTTTCTAAAAGTTTCCCTCAGACACAATTAACTAAAATTAAACTAAAGGCTAAAACGGAGGTGGGAAAAATGTTCTTAAAACTTTATAGCAGGTTTAAGTAGAAACATACTTACTAAATAATGATTTGCCATAATCTGTTAAATAGCTGTTACAGGTTTATTTATCACTAGTTTATGAGAATTTCTGCTTTCTAAATGCTATCAAATTAAGCTGTTAAAATCATTCATTTCTGTAAGTTGGTACATCAAAGTAGAACTTAAAAAAAAAAGCTACCACTGACAGAATTCAATTAGGAATTGTACATATATAATGCTTTGTGTAGCTGCTGTTAGTTAAAAGTTGGAATTAAACAAAAGGGGGTAATTAGTAAATGCCAAAATTAAACTGCAAAATTAAACTGGCAAGGATTTTTTTTGTTCAGGTTACATTAAGAAACATCACCTGATATTCAGAGATAGACCATAAAATTTTAGCCAACTATTTACCCCTTAATACACTTGGACCTGAGTTTCAAAAGGAACTACCATAAGTTCTTACATTTTTAATTAAAAACAAAAAACAAAAAAAACTTTTGATAACACAATCTCTTAAAGCAAGAACCCCAATGGATTTTGAAAGGCCGCTAAAATTCTCGCTATTCCAAGTTATTTCCATTTTTTAAAACTATTTAGATATGTCTAAATATTAGAATTTGCTATTTCTTTGCTCTTAGCATTTTTAACTTCCACAATTTAAAAAACCCAATAGCCTCATTTTTTGTTATGTAACGGGAACAAAAAATCCACCAGAACCCAAAACTTTAAACTCACATCTTTAGAACACTCTAGATTAAAAAAAATTTTAATTTGTTAAAGCATGCAAAAATGTGTAACAGTGAATAAAAACCACAACTGACAAATATATTGGTTAACATTCCAAACATGTATAACCAATGAACATGGCCTAGGTATTTTTTATTGGTATTCACTTCAGAAACTTGAATCCACAGATATAAGCAGTATATAACCAGAAAATTACAAGTAAACACAGATTATACATGCAAATTTCTGTTCACAAAGGTCACATATGCAGGTATATGAGTTAGAAGCGTGCGTCTAGATTGTGGCCAAACTGTTTTTAAAATGCAGAAATGTAAAATCACATCTTGAAAATATAAAGAGATGGTCTAACACACTTCAAAAATCAAATGTTGCTTATACCAGATGTATGACAGCTACAGGATTCAAGTGACAAGCAATAAGGTCTCAGGAAATTAATACTGGTCAAAGAACAGGAATATTTTTACATTTCACTGAAAATACATCAACTACTAGAATACGAAATCTAGCAGGAACTTAGGGAAAAATATTACAAAATCTAAAGCCAATTACTTCATATTTCTTAATTACCTAAACAACAGTAGACTATTAAAAGAAAACTGCACCTGCATTTTAATTGCTAATCTCACATTAATGAAGTTCTCCAAAAATGAAATGCAACCAAAACAGCTTCAAACTCCAAATGAAAAGTCTGCAAGGCTCAGATTAAAATGCGGAATGTTTCAGATGAAAGTAATAAAAATACAATTGGTTTTGTTCTTTATTGAATGGAATCAAAAGTTTTGACATTTCTTTGAAGCCTAGAACTACTAAATTTCATGTCTTTGAATAGTTCTATGCATCTCTTTCTTAATGGTGCAAGTTGTCTTAAGTAGCTTACAAAGTCAGTCTCTACAAAGTACTCCTGTCTGTTACCATTCTGATAAACAAAAAGTTTTTCATTAACTTAACCGTGTATTTTTTTTTTGCTATAACACTTAACACATGAACAGACACCTATTATTTTCCCACTAAAACAAAAGCGTACAATAGTTTTCTTCTATCAGTATTGTATTAAGAAAAGATTAACGTCAAAAACAAAGAACCACTATTTTCTTTTAAATCATTAAGCTTCTTGCACATATTAAGTTTCTTTCTTCTGCCTGCGTTCTTCTGCCAGTTTATTCAGAAATTTCTAAAGAGAGGAAAAAAAAGATTATAAAGATTATGTCACTTATAAAAAGAACATAAATGGGTTAACACCAAAATAAATCACACTATCCAAATATAGGGGCTTGAGTGTAATTTAACTACATAATCTTATCACTATTTTAAAGATTCGGTTGTTCCTATTAGTTGATGTACAAAACAAAACTGGTTCAGCACACCACAATAAGGCACGAGGAAAAAAATGATAAGATGTGAAAAAGTTATTTCAATTGCAATCAACACTTATAGAGATGAGAAAATCTTCCACAGTCATAAGGAAGAACTGCTACTACTCCAGAAACATAGATTAGCTAAAATGACAAGCATTTATTCAACGCCTCTTCCAATAAAACAAGTGAGCAAAATTTTCTTAAAGGGTCAGTAGTAAATATTTTAAGTTTTTGGGCCATTTGGTCTTTATTTCAACTACCCATTTCTGCTATTATAGCAATAAAAGCAGCCAACAGACAGTATTTAAATGAATGATCGTGGCTGTGTTCCTGGGCTGCAAGTCTTATCTTGTAGACCCTTGTATTAGGTCTGTTAACTTTTAGAGTTCTTGGACACCACAGATCTGTTAAAACATTATAATGAAAATACAAAAAATAATCTAAAACATCCAAAGTTTCTTTACTTTTGGCTGAAATACATCAACTGTATAGTTATTGAAAACTGATGAAAAAATTACAAGCCATTACATGCTTAAAAAGGAAAAAAGAACAGTTATAAAAGTATCAAGTCATTTATCATTAGCAAATTATTGTATTATATAATTTCTTAATAAAGTTGACAGGAGTTCCTTTACAATATGAAATAATCAAGAGCTACCTCAAAAGAACAAATATCTAGAAAATTAGAAACAGCTAGAAAAAATAAGCATGATATTCCTTATAAAGTATCAAGCATCCAGAGAATAATTCTATATTTATATATATCTAGGTAATAGTTTCTGCCCCCAAACAGCTTAAAATCAAGTTGAATGTAATAGATCGCTCCTACCACTGAAAATAACCACCATTCTTTTTTCATATCCATATGTATAGGCAGCAAAGAACACACATTTATCCATCTAGTCAACACACAGAACATATATGATGACTGAACATTTTAGTTTTATATTATAAAGCAGTGTGAAAAACCAAGTTATCCACAATTATTGGTTATTTAAATACTTGCATGGTTTCCCCATACCTATTTCAATGCTTAGTCCTTAAAAGTCATTATCTAAAATATAAATTTCTTGTTTGCTTTATTCATTTATCCCTTTATCTTCATACCCTGCCATAAGACTTATTAAACAGTAATTATTAATAAATAATAATTTAAAGTCAAGTAAAAATGACAGGACATGGTACTTTATATAGTTAAATAAGGCTTTTTACATTAGGCTACTTGTCTTCAGGTCTTTAATATTTATTTTCCAAATTAGAGAAATCAGTCCAACACCCCCCCTTTGAGAATATTTAAATGACTTTAATTTCATTACTGAATTCAGAGGGTACTATACACATTTTATTTTCCATAAACTTACATAATGTTAAGTTTTCACAAAAGGATTCTCTTCTTTATGATTTAGGCTTACCTTTAATTTCTGATAATGAGGAAGGCTGCTGCAATGAGTATTCTTTGCAACTTCTTCATTTGTATAAAAGAGTGAACACAGCTTACAGTAAAACCCTGTTTTAGGTATCACATAGTCTATACCTAGAACACAAACATACATTCTTACAAATTCAGTAAACAGAGTATTTTAATTAGTGTTCTCAAGTCCAATATGACCTAAGCTAAAACAAAATTAAACAAAATACCAAGACATTAGTTTGGAGAGTTGTTTAAAGTTCCAATGATTTATACTCTTAAAAAGGAAGAAATATAATAGGTAAACAAAACAAAAGGCAATGTGAAATTCTCAGAGAGCTTAATGAAGAAAAAAAGAGAACATACTGTGTAATGGTATCAAAAGATAATACAAAATCAGGAGACTTGGGTTAAGAAGAGAATAAGTCAATTAAGATTTACAAATTCTCTTGTACAGAAATAAATTTAAATGCTATCAGAGCTTACGTAAGACCAACTTAAAAATCTTATTAAGTAAGAGTTTGGGAAGGGCGAGAGGGAAAGAACAAAGCCTTAAATCTCACCAACAGGAACATTGGGCTGATATGGTCCAATTCTATACTCATCTGGGATTGTACAGTCCTCCTTGTTTTCATCACTTTGGCCATCTGCATTTTCACTTGTATCTTTGTTGGGATCATCAGCATTCTCAGCAGATTCAGCACCTGGTTCTGTATTTTCCTCATTTTTAATTCCATTTTCCAACGCTGCTTCATTTTCCTGATCAAGTTCTTCGATCTTGTCCACCTTAATTTCAACCAAACCATCATCATTTCTGTCACCAGATTTAAATGCCATGCCCGATTTACGAAGTTTCTGAAGTTCCGAATCTTCCTCATCACCAACCTCATCTAGAGTGACAAAACCTTCCATACTCCCTGGGAAACGACGCTGTTAAGAAAGACAAATTTACTCTGCAACAGTTATCCTGCAGCATCCCTTCCATTTGTTTTACTTGAAGGGAAAGGGATAGCGTCTTTGTCTTTACTCATTTTCTTGGAATACTGACTTTTTTCCTTTTCCCCCCAAATCATTGATTTTTAGAAAAACAATTTAGGGGATGCCGGGATAGCTCAGCAGGTTGAGTGCTTGCCTTGTAACCGCAAGATCCGGGGATTAAATCCCGGCACCGGCAAACCCATATGCTGAACTGTGGCACAACTGGTAACCACTGAGATGGTGATGAAGGTTCTTGCCTCCCATGTGGAGGCCCCCAGTTCAGTTCTAGTCCTGCGCAGCCCCACGGCTACCTGTGTGGAATGAAACTATGTTACAACTAATGATGTACAACTAATGGAGACTGCTCTGCCCCTCCCCTTTCTCAGTAAAATAAACCTTAAAAAAAAACACACCACAATTTAGCTTGTTTTAAAAATACAGTAATTTGAAGGGTTGACTCACAAAGAGAGCAGAAAATAAATGATATGAGGACACTCATATTCTATACTTTATGACACTATTATGCTTCTAGGGAATTTATCAACTGATTTGATGAGTAATTAAATGAATTATGTCCTTTGGAAGATAGCATCTTACAATCCTACCATCGTTTACAGGATACTGTTTATAATAGAGTAGTAGCTTAAAAAAAAAAGCTCTAGGGGGAAAGCCGGGACGGCTCAGCGGGTTGAGCGCTCGCTTTGAGGCCATGAGGACCGAGGATCGAATCCCGGCTCCGGCCCAGGCAGGACCCACGTGCTGAACTGGGGAGTTCCCACAGTTCAGTTCTCTAACTGTCTCTGTCTCTGTCTCTCTCTCTATCTGTCAAAAAGTAAAATAGAAATAACTATGCACTGA